>PVHX01001081.1:0-103494 GCA_004024805.1 Geosciurus inauris
CACGACGACACACGACACGGCAACAACAACAATAATTCAGTTTTCTAGGAAAAAAAAGTATAAGTGTATAAGTTATGCCCAGAAAGAATTTAACAACAATAACTAGTAATAAAATAGAACACTTATTAAGAGAAAAAGAGAACTCAGTTTGTTCCTTGGATAAACAGGTAAGGAATGGCTCTTATTCTGCTCAATGGCATCTTCCACTATGTTCTTTTTTTTTCTTTGTTAAATTATTTTTATCACATCTACATACATTCTAAAATGCAATTTTTATTTCACCTGTTCTTAACTTTAGAAAAACAACAAATTAACAAGCTTCTCCAAGTTTTTTCTTTTTGCCGGGGGGGAATCCTTGACCTAGGGAAATGTTAGGGGAGCGATAACGTATCTAGCAAAGTGGGCAAATCAGTTAGCTTATACTGTTTGCAGATATTGCCTTACAGAATTTTATAGGTGCTTTATGAACCAAAATTATAGTGCTACCCCTCCATGCCAGTGAAATAGAGAGAACCGATTTCATTTTCAGAAAGGGATCCTAATACTGTATTTTTTAATCCATGAATTTATTTGTTCAGCTTTCTCTCATCCTTCTTGCCACTTCACTTTCTCTTACCTGAACAGTGGCTCCATGAGCTACTTTTTAATAATCAGTGTCTAGCCTATAAATTCCAGGAAGGGACTCTCTCCTCTATGAAGTGACGTGGGTACTTTTTGCAGAGGGTGCATGCTGAGAATGATGCCCCCTCCTCAATCTTTCTCCCATTTCTTCCCCCGTCTCATCCCTGACTCTCCTTTTTAGCAAACTGTGCTTTCCCAAAATAATTTAATTAAGCTAAAACAACTTCCTAGGTTGTTTCTCTCCCCACCTTGTTTTCAACTGCCTTTCTTACTCTGCACTCTGTTCAAATATATTTCTGTAATAGACATTGAGATGGAATGCAAACCTGAAAATAATAATAATATAATTTTATTGGCATATTTCTCTGATTTCTCCTGCAGTATGTAGGTAGGAGTGGTGGACAGGTTTAACATGTCAAAAATAATTAATTTGTTTTTTAGTTGACAAATAAAAGTTATATTTATCATGTACAACATGTTTTGAAATATGTATGCATTGTAGAATTGCTAGATTGAGGTACTTAACATATTCATTACCTTATATACTTGCCATTTTTGTGGTGAGAGCACTTAAAATTTATTCTTAGTGATTTTCAAGAATATAATACCTTGCCCCTAACTATAATCACTATGTTTCAAATCACTATCTTTCAAATTTGTAGGCAGGAGATGCAAGAAAGAAGTTATCTCTGTGAATTTAAAATGAGAGACACTCTAATATATATGAATAAATGTACATTTGCTCTAATAATCACTCCAGGGGGCATGGATAACTTTTGAAGGAACCCAATTAGTAAAGCACCATCTAGAAGTGATTATGGAAACATAACAATTGTTATAAAGTCTATACGAGAAGGTGTATCAATTAGCATACGTGACACAAAGTTTTCCTTTTAACTGGTAAAGAATGGTCTAGCTATGAGGTTAGATAGAAGACTGTACTAGGTCCCACCACCCTGGTGTGGGAAGAGCACACCTTTGCAGTGAGTCCAGGAGCCTCACACTCTGGGGCAGTTCTCCAGGGCCAGAGTCCATCTGCATGAGGGCTTTGCGACCTGATCTACCAGAAGCCCACCTGAATTGCTGCCAGAGTATTGTAATGTCTGCTTCCTTCTCATGCAAGGTGCTTATTAGTATATGAGTGTGGGGACTTGACCAAGATTAAAGGAAAGGTTCTGTGATGATTTCCATGCCTGTTTTCTAATAAAGTTTTGTAGGCTTGGCAGAAACTGACCTAAGACTAGTTTTCGTCTAGTAATGAACCACCTGGGGGGTAAGGAGTTGGTAAAAAGGAATGTGGAGTCTCTGCCCTCCTCTAATGCCAGTTATTAGGCACAAGAACCTGATAATCAATTGACTTAGGTCAATTTGCATCCCATATATTTGGCCGTATCTGATTTTTATTGTTCTTGATGAAGAGGAAAAACAAATAGGTCCTATCTGTTAGTGGAGGGTGGCAGGAAGTAAGATTGTCTCTCAAACTTGTCTTTTCATCTGTTTAAGTATTCTGACGTTCTGGACTTCTTGGTGCCTTTCAGATATAAAATGGTAGGACTTAGGTTTCCTAAGATAATAACAGTTATTTTTTTTAAAAAAAGAATTCTCTTAATAGTTAATGAAAGAAAGGACTGGGGAGTCTAGGCCAAAGAATCAAAATACCATGTTTGCCTTGATTTTGGCATAGAAGTCATTGGTACCTGAGGCCAGGATGGAGTTACAGAAGGAAGAGAATGAGAGGAGCATTCTCACAGGGCGTGTTCTTCCTGCAGGACACCCTGAGAAGAGGGTCAAAGGCAGCCTCCTTTATGCGTGGTTTGGGCTGAGGCAAGGTGGTCCCCAGAAAAGCAGTCATGACCCAGCCCGGGAGGTCAGGTTCCTCAGGGCCAGATGCAGAAGGGCACCCTGAGTCACAAGACTGAGGAAGGTGATGTCTGTGCTGACAGACTTTAGATTTTTAAGGAACCAGACAGCTCCAAAACACAAAGAGATACTATCTTTGCCCTTATTCCGTTTCCTCCCATGCTGCCATAAAATTAAACACATACTCAGAGTCAGCGGGGAATGTGGCCAAGTTCTGTCTTCTGGTGTGTATGAATGTGCAGAGTGAGACAGCTACAGAAAGGCTTTGTCTTTCTCTTTTTTAGTTTGAAACATTTGGGAGCAGATGAACTGGCATAAAGCAAACATAATTATGTTAACTTCAGAGATGGAAAATACCATGTATGTTAAATTCTATAACCTTCCATGAAGGAAATTATCTATGTTGAGCTGATTTTACTTCTGATCTACTTACTGTTGTTTACAATAAAAATGTTGGTTGGTTTTATGATTCAGTGACTTTATTAGAAAATATTTTTAAAGGACAGAATAAGTAGATAGAGAGAGTGAGCGAGCATGCAATACTAAAGTTCTGTAGTATAGAGCACAATACCATAGTAATCATTCAAAGTTGCCTCACTTTAAAGATAAAGAAATGGACATTGAGAAAAATGCAATTTGAGAAAAAATTGCACAGCTTAGCAAGGGTTACATATTTGGTTAGTAATAAAGATTTATTTAGAACCCAAAATCTCATGAACACGCATTGCTCCAAGTGCTTATTTTGCATTATGTGGTATCTAGAGATAATGGGTGCTCACTCTGGTAAAGAGAATTTAAAATCTTTTAAAAAGAAAAACTAGGGGCTGAGGTTGTGGTTCAGTGGTAGAGTGCTTGCCTAGCAACTGTGAGGCACTGGGTTTGATCTTCAGCGCCACATAAAAATTGATTGGGCAAAGGGGAGGGATGGGAGGGGAGGGAATATGGGGGCAGGAAAAATGTGGAATGAGATGGACGTCATTACCTAGGTACATGTATGACTGCACATATGGTGCAACGCTACATCGTGTACAACCAGAGAAATGAAAAGTTGTGCTGCATTTGTGTATAATAAATCAAAATGCATTCTGCTGTCATATATGCCTAATTAGAATAAATTAATTAATATAAAAAATGAAAAATAAGGTATCTACAACTAAAAAAAAGAAAAACTATGGTATTTGTCTTTATCAAAATTTTTTGTCTTTTATTCTGATCATTATCCATTTATCATTATTAATCACCATCTACCTCATTGTTTCCATACATTGATTCAACCTCGTTTGTCTAAATTTTCACATTTCCAGCTTGTTTTATTTTAGGTGTTAGGGAAGACACTGAAGAATAGAAATCAAAGAATCTTGGTAAACATTTAGTATAAACGTTTCACTTTAAAGATGAAGGTTGGTGCAGTGGCACATGCCTGAAATCCCAGCTACTCAGGAGGCTGAAGCAGAAGGATTGCAAGTTCAAGGCCAGCCTCTGCAGCTTAGAGAGGCCCTAATGTGGCTCAGTTGATTTAACTCAGTTGAGTTAAATCCCTGGTATCAAAAACCAAAAAAAGACCAGCCTGGGCAACATAGTGAGACCCTGTCTCAAAAACAAATAAATGACACCCAAGGTTACTGAGGTAATTAGTAACAAAAATGGATTTAGAACTCAAATCTTATGATTTTACCCAAACCTTATGTCCTTTACCCACACCACACTGCTCCCAATTTCCCTGTTCTATATTTTAACATTCTGACTCTTCCTTTTCCTTTTGAGTGGATGTAGACTGCTTTAAATTTTGTGCATCAAGATGGAATGTTCATATCCCTACCCCTTACCTTTTCTCCTCCTCTCACACTGTGTGGCATCTTTGGTAGGAATTAAAAGATTTGAGAGGGGAAACATTTAATAAAAATCAACTAAAGGAGTCAACATAAATAAGAGAAGATTTTTTAGACTGGCTTGTAGATAATGCAGTCTGAGGAATCTGAAAGACACAAAAATATTAAGATATGGTATGTGGTCCTAGGTAGGAGACCGGGACCCAGAGGTAGGGCAGAGAATAAAAATAGATGAAGGGAATGAAGGAGAAACTAGAGAGAGAGAGGAGATCTTGTACCCAACTGAGAGGGAGCCTGTGTGAATTGATAGGAGACTTAGCCTTGTCTTTCAGGTTTCATGCAGTTATCATATAGCCGAAAGGTCATATAAGATTATACACTCTACATGTATAGCTATGGGCCTAATCAAAGGGCACTTAATAAAAATGACAAGAGGCCATTGTTCTGGTCTAAGCTCCTGAATAGACTAGGCTAAAAATCAAAATGGAGTCACTCATGCTAAGGTTCCAGTCACTAAGCTGAGCCTAAGCTGTTCCTGTGAGCTTCTGAGAAATCAGGATTAGCAATAACAGCCAAATTTCTCAAATAGGCATTTCAACTGGCATAATAATGATATCCCTCCACTTTAATACTTATACAAAATAAGTAATCTGAGGGGCTGAGGGTGTAACTCAGTAGCAGAATGCGTAAATCCTCAGCACCAAAAACAAACAAATGAACAAACAAGTAACCTGGTTAATACCAATCAGTTATTTTCCTATTATTCTGTCTCCCTGACCCAATCTTACAAGGACGATGACTTTAAAATGACCAATACAAACTGAACAGGACTTCACAGAAGAAATATGAATATTCAACAAATATATGAAAAAATGTTCAACATCTCTAGTGATTAGAGAAAAACAAAAGTTAAAACTACACTGAGATTCCATCTCACTCCAATCAGAATACCAATTATCAAGAATACAAGTAACAATGAATATTGGCAAGGACATAAGGGAAAAGGTACACTCATATATTGCTGGTGATCTGCAAATTGGTGCAGCCACTATGGAAAGCAATATGGAGATTCCTCAGAAAACTAGGGATGGAACCACCATTTGGCCCAGCCATCCCACTCCTTGGTCTACACCCAAAGGACTTAAAAGCAGCATACTGTCGTGATGTGGCCACATCAATGTTTATAGCAGCTCAATTCACAATAGCTAAACTATGGAACCAACCTAGGTACCCTTCAACAGATGAATGGATAAAGAAAATGTGGTATATACACAATGAAATATTACTCAGCCATAAAGAAGAATGAGATGATGGCATTTGTTGGTAAATGGATGGAACTGGAGAATATCATGCTAAGTGAAATAAACCAGTCCCCCAAAACCAAAGGCCAAATGTTCTCTCTGGTATGTGGATGCTAACACAGAATGAGGGGAGGGGGATAGAAGTTCATTGGATTAGACAAAGTGGATGGAAGGGAAGGAAGGGTGGATGAGAATAGGAAAGACAGTAGAATGAATTGGATATAACTTTCCTATGTTCATATATGAATATATAACAAGCGAAACTCCACATCATGTACAACCATAAGAATGGGATCCTAATTACAATAAGTTATACTCCATGTATGTATAATATAGCAAAATACACTCTACTGTTATGTATATATAAAAAGAGCAAGGTAAAACATGTAATTTAAAATAAAATAAAATGACCAATCCACTTTTTGTTTTGGTTTCTGCTTTCTTCAGCCCTTCTCAGTTTATGAAACCAATCTCTTCTGCTTTACCCATCAGAACACTTGTTCTATTTTATGGAATGAGTATCACTCAGTTCTCGAACTGAAAATAAGATCTTTCAAATGAATAGTTGTAATTTTGTCCTTTGACAAGAGTACATTGAAAATGTGGACATACTAGCAATACTATTCTGCTGTTTAGATCCCATCCTGGCCAATCTGAGCAATCCTAAAATGGCTCTTACTGATATGCCAATTTGTTCTAATTAGTTACACATGACAGTAGAATGCATTTGAACACATCATACACACATGGAGTATAAGTTCTCATTTGTCTGGTTGTACATGATGCAGAGTTACACAGGTCATGTAATCATATATGCACATAGGGTAATAATGTTCGATTCATTATACTATCATTCCTACCCCCCGTCCCCTCCCCTCCCCTCCATTCACTACCCTCTGTTTAATCCAAAATACCACTATTCTCCTCCCTCCCTTATTGTGAATTAGCATCTGCATATCAGAGAGAACATTTGGCCTTTGGTTTTTGGGGACTGGCTTATTTTGCTTAGCATAATACTCTGGTTCCATCCATTTACCAGCAAATGCCATCATCTAATTCTTCTTTATGGCTGAGTAATGTTCCATTGTGTATATATACCACAGCTCCTTTATCCATTCATTTGTTGAAGGGTACCTAGGTTGGTTCCATAGTTTAGCTATTGTGAATTGAGCTGCTATAAACATTAAGGTGGCCACGTCACTATAGTATGCTGACTTTAAGTCTTTTGGGTATAGACCGAGGAGTGGGATCACTGAGTCAAATGGTGGTTCCATCCCCAGTTTTTTGAGGAAACTCCATACTGCTTTCCACAGTGGTTGCACTAATTTGCAGACCACCAACAATGTATGAGTGTACTTTTTCTCCCACATCCTCATCAACATTTATTGTTGCTTATATTCTTGATAATTGCCATTCTGACTAGAGTGAGATAGAAATTCAGTGTAGTTTTAACTTGCATTTCTCTAATTGCTAGAAATGTACATTTTTTCATTTATTTGTTGATCGATTGTATTTCTTCTTCTTTCAAAAATCAGTTTACCTGCAGCCCGGCCCAGCTTAAGTTTGTGGGCTATATTACATTCCTTAGCAAACTACTTGTTAACTGCAGGAGAAATGTAGGCCCTAAAATGCTGATAAGAAGAACACAAACTTACCCTGAAGGAGGGGACTTTGTGACTCTTGCACAGACCATATCCCAGAACTCAGGGAGATAAGGATAATTCCCACTAACCATAAAATGTATAAGAACAGGTTCCAATTAGAACCAGTCAGCATGAGCCAGTGATCTAGAGTTGTCATGGCAGTGGGAACTTGAAAGTCTGAAGTCATCTTGCTGTCATTCAAAAGTCAAGAGGTGCACCTGGGCAGGACTCTCTGGAAACTTCCCTGGGACCCCTCCCCCCCCAACAAAAACAAAAACAAAAAGAACTGAAGGGCAGGAGAGGCATGCTGCTGTCCCTCTCCTCTTTGAGAGGACTCACTCTCTCCCTTAAGAGTATCCCCTTTACCCCTGTCCTATTCCTTCTAATGAACTCACGCCTGTTCATCTAAGCAACATGTCTAAAATCTTTCTGGCGTGATTGCAAGAATCCAGATTTGAAGTTAGGGGCCTCCACTCTACCTCAGTGTCCTGGAGGGTCCCAGCATAGTTGCAAAGCTGTCTCATAGGACATCTACTTAAGAAGTGTCAAGTGAAATGCACAGGATGTGTAATTGGAGTGAAGCTGTGGCACTCCATTCATTTTTGCTCGTCATACCTACTGATTTCTGAACTGTTTTAACTGATACAGGTAGGGTATGGTAATGTAGTAGAAAGTCTGAAGATTTTGGCCTCCAATAGATCCAAATTCTGGGCACAGATCATTACTTCCTAATTGAGGACAAGTTGTCTTTAATGATACCAAGTCCAAGTTTTCTAGTTCTAAAATGATAGTAACAATACACTATACTTTGTAGGGCAGTGGTGAGAATTCAGTAATATGGGAAATGCACTTAGAATTGTGATTGACATACAGTTGTCAATAAATGGTGACCTTTATTTTCATGACACTATAAAGTTAAGGAGAGAAGGAAGGGAGATGAATGTCTGGAGGAAGAAAGGGCAGGAGTTGTTTTTTATCCTTGAATGGAGGAGGATGCGGGGAGAGAGGAAGGATTGGGTAGGAAAAATGAGTTGGGTGGGAAGAAGGAGGGAAGGAGACAGGAAAAGTATTGGAAAACACGAAGGATAAGATAGAGAAAAAAACAGGCCAAACCTCTAGAAAGAAGAGGAAGAAATGCCATGAGCAGGGATCTATTGGTTCTCAGTGTGGTCTGTGGACCATCAGCCAAGGCATCATCCATGAGCTTGTTAGAAATGCAGACTCTTTCAGGGCCCTCCCCAGACCTGAATCATAATTTGCATTTTTAACAGTATTCCCAGGTGATTCCTATATTCATTAAATCTGTAGAATTGATGTTATTTTGGTCTCCTGGGGGTTGAGCAGATTCAAATCAACAAGAAGGCCTCTAGGGCTTTTTTATTTGTTGTTGTTGTTGTTATTATTATTATTATCATCATCTCTAAATTCATCAGGAAGATTTCCTAATTGAGTGGGTAGGATCCAGAATGGGACACTTCTGACTGGGACAGAGAATCTCCAAGTCAGAGTCAGGCTGTGGGTTCTGAAGGGATTCTTGGAATTTCTCTCCTGAATCCAAGGTAACAGGTGTGTAGGAAAGAGGTTTAGGGTTGTCTTTCTAGACACATCTGGCAAGTGAGGCAGGAACACTGGCTGGCATCCTACTCCCTGCCATTCAGCTCCTGGTGCCCTACTTTACCTCTGGAAAACAGAAGCACTTTTGTCTGTGGCTTGTATTTAGGTCCTTCATCAGGGGTGCATTGGAAAGAACAATGGAATAATGTCCCTAGGCAAGCCACTTCTCTCCCTAGCCTTGGTCCCTGACTAGTAATAAAGGCTAAAAATTGTGATGAGAGGTACCCATGGTTTCCCAGTGCCTCGGGGAATAGAACAGTGGCCTTCTGATCACTCTTTCTACCAGATTGCACTACTAAGTCAGCAGTCAGGTGATGAAAATGAGACAAGATTCTGGATGTGAAGAGTGTTGTGGGAGAGCATCTGCCCCATCTGACAGGGACAGTTGCTGTTTGGTCCTGCCAGTTGTCACTATGAGGGATTTGAGCCTAGCAGGGCCAATACCCAGTGCCAAGGAAAGCTAAAAGTTTAGTCTTTTATATTAAATATTCTGATTTTTTTAAAGGCTGGCAGTGAATTCATTAAAGACCCAAAACAAAAAACCCCGCTGCTCATACAAAACAAAAATCTGATGCAGCCCAGACGCTGTCAGTGTATGACCTCTTCCCTGAGTCTTTCAAAAGAGGAGGATTGAAATTTTCATCAAACAAGGCAAAAATTCTTGAATTTGCCGCTCGTCCCAGTGTGGTAGGCCCTGGTGATGTCTCCACAAGGAAGATGAAAACACTGATTTGTCCTTCTTGATGGACACAGTTTGAATGAGATATTGTTATCACACCCCTTCTATCACAGCCCCATGTAAAAATCCAAAAATGTTCAACAAGGTGCATGTACTATGGGAGGGAAGAGTCTGTCATAATTTGTTGATTAATCACCTCCAGTCTCTTGTCGTGTGCTGAGTAACACATGAGTTATGTTATGTTCAGGATATTGATCACATCCAAGCTAGGATTCCTCTGAGGCCATCACCTGAAGGACACAGTGACCACAAAGGTCTACCTCAAATTACTGCCTTTTGCAAAGTGATAATGGGGTGCACAGCCGGGTGTAATTCAAGCACCTCTTCCTGCAGGCAGTGGGTGGTTACTGCTGGACTACTGTAGGTGTATTCCTTTCAGCCCTAATGGGGATCTTTATTGAAACAGAAACCTAGTTCCATTTAGGTTAATAATATGCTCACTCAATCTTCCTTTCTAGAACTGGCATGATCTTGACACTTTCTGAGTGGGCACTGGCAGTGATTCTTCTTTGCAGGTAGGTAGCTCATTGGATACCGTATGGTTAGAAAAGACTTCTATTTTTACTCTAAGCCATTTTGATTTCTTAAAATTTTTTGGGAGTGAAAATGTAGTAACTTTTACCTCTCGTGCAGTGGTGTTAAAAATGTAGTGTAGACCCACAGTAGTTGGCATCTGTGTCCCCAGGGCACTAATCTGATGCTTAGGCATAGGAAGAGCTCATTTTCAGGTCTTGATCTAGGATCTAGGTGTGCAATTTTCCTCTTGTGAGGAAAATTTGTTTACTCCAACTCTTCTCTTTCAATCCAGGCTTCTCTTTGTGACAAATGGGTGTGGAAATAATTCATGGAGGCCAGAAAATGGATTCTGGGAACATGTCAATTTGGATGCAATTTCTATCTTTCCCACCATAAACTCCAAAATTCTTACTCTCTGGGGTCAAACAGCCACTAACTCCTGTGGGTGGCTGAGTGAGGTCTTGTGCTACAGGAGTATTTAATCAGCTTTTCATTACTGTAACAATATTCAAAATCAAGTTAAAGAGAGAAAAGGTTTCTTTTAGCTATCTATGGTTGGTTGCCCCATTGCTTTTGAGTCTGTGGTGAGGCAGTCCCGTCAATCATGATAGGAGTGTGTGATAGAAGCAGCTGTTCATCCCATGGTAGTCAGAAAATGAAAGAGAGAATAAGGTCAGGGGCCTAATAGCCCCTTCAAGGGCACACCCCCAATGACCTAACTTCCTCTCACTAGGCCCCACCTCTTATATGTTCTACACCTTCAAATAGTGCCACAAGCTGGGGACCAAGCCTTTAACATGTGAGCCCCTGGAGATATTCTATAATCTAACTATGGTAACTGGGTTCCCAATGGACAGAATGGGTGAGATTCTTTCTTTCAGAGGACTGGGCAAGTGTCTTGAGAATAATGTCAAAGGTGAAGCATCAGAGAAGGCATCAAATCCTTGGAAGAGTTGGGCCATCCTGGGTAAAGTCAATGCAGGCCCAGTGTAGCTGTGCTGGGTTTTCTTACCAAGACCAGGGAGGAGCTGAATGGGGGGACTGGGTCCTCTATTCAGAAGAGGGGCAGTGTGAGGAATCTGAGGGACAAGGAGTTTCTGCAGGTGCTGAGCAGGGTGTTGGCAGCTTCCACAGCTCAGCCTGTGAGGACTCAGATCTCTTTACTTTTTATCATCTGTGAGTCTCCCATCATTTAGAACACGTAAACGCTATTCCCTGAGACCTAATGAGCCCACGTGGGAAAATAACATCCCATTTACAAAGGGCCAGCAGCCAGAGACAGAAGAATCAATTAGAAAACACAAAACACATCCCAGCAAAATAAAGCTATAAGAGTAGTGTCTGAGTGGGGAAGGAGAAAGAAGGATGGAAGCTTAAATGAAAAACCAGCAACATCTCTAATGGAGATAGAGAAATAAACAAGAGTCCAAGGGTTTAAGGATGGGAGGAGAAAAGGAAAGGAAAATAATTCTAAAGGTCTTGATGGAGGGGATGAAGGTCCCTTCTTGAAGGGCAATCAGGAGGAAGCTGAAGCATCTCAGTGGGGGAAATGGGGCTTATTGGTGGGGATGACGCTGGTTGGGTATCCCTTATCTAAAATGCTTGGGACCAGAAGTGTTTCACATTTCAAAACTTTTTCAGATTTTGGAGTATTTGCATATGAATAATGACATATCTTGGGGATGGGACCCAAGTCTACTCACATTTATTTATGTTTTATATACACCTTATACAAAGTCTGAAGATGTTTTTTTACAGTAGTTTTAGTGTCCCTACATCTTGAATGTGACCTGTCACCTGAGTTTAGGTGTGCAATTTTCCTCTTGTGATGTCATATTGGTGCTCAAAAAGTTTCATATTTTGGATTTTCAGATTAGGGATATTCAACCTGTAGTTAGTATTGTGTTTTAAAAGGCTACTGGGGAAATATGTGTCAGAATGGAACAAGGATGGAAAAATTTGCTCAGTAACCAAAAAGAAAAAGAAAAAAGAAAAAAAAATTACAAGGAAAAAGTAATTTGGAAGAATATAAATATCAATCATACATAAAATGTGAGGACTGAGTTCTCTAAAAAAAACAAAACAAAACAAAAAAACCCTAAGTTTGGCTTAAAAATCAAAACCTGTCTATGTAAGAAACACATCTAAAACGTCATTTTAAATTTTTCAGCCAGGTGTGGTGGTGCACACTTGTAATTCCAGCAGCTCGGGAGGCAGAGGCATGAGGATCTCAAGTTCAAAGCCAATCTCAGCAACTTAGTGAGCCCCTAGGCAACTTAGCAAGACCTTGTCTCAAAATAAAACATAAAATGGGGATGTGGTTAAATACTCTTGGGTTCAATCCCTAGTACCAAACAAAAAATTTTTTTTCCAAAGGAAGTTTGAAAACCAAGGGATAGGCCAATTCAAGCAAAAAATAAAACAGAAGTAGAAATATTACTACTTCTATTACATGTGGTAGAATATTAGAGTAAAAGCGTTATGGGAGGGTTCTTATGTAATAGTAATATAAGACTCTGTTTATTTAAAAACAAAAAACAAAAAAAACAGGCCTGCAGGTTGTATGCCTCTAATTCCAGTGACTCAAGAGGCTGAGGCAAGAGGATCACAAGTTCAAGGTCAGCCTCAGTAACTTAGCAAGACCCTGTCTCAAAATAAAAAATTTAAAAAATCTGAATTTTAACACAGATAATTCCTGTTACTTAAACTACTCCAGGATCCTCTAGGCTTAGTGGTAAAGCTCCCTGGGTTCAATTCCTAGTGCCCAAAAAAATAATCATAATAAAACAGTAAAAACCTACAGGTAGCAAACAAAAGCTAAACCTAAAGCAAAATAATCAGTAAAGCGAGAATAACCTGACAAAATATATATGTGTATATATATATGACGATGGTGGGAAACTTTTATATATTTTCCCATGATTCGATAAATTTAGTAGATTAAAAAATAAGAACAGAGGGAAATTAACAATATGATCAGTAAAATTGATTTAATGACTATATTTAGATATCCTAATCTCAGATGATATACATTTTTTGTGTGTCAATGAAATACTAACCACCTCCCCTGTAAAAAACAAAACAAAACAAACAAACAAACAAAATCTCAATCCTGTATTGGTCATAAAGAAAATACATTTTTAAAAGGTGAGATCTAACAGATCAATTGCTTATAAGTCAATAGAATTAGTTATATATAAAAAATGACAAAAATATTTAAGTACATGGAAATTAAGAAACATTTACTAGACAGAAAATGGATCAAAGAAGAAATTTACAGCAAAATTGCAAGCTATAAAGAGAAGAAAGGAACAGCTAAGACTAAACTTAGGACACACAGTGAAAGCTTACTCAGAGGATAATTTATAGCTTTATATGAATTCATTTTTAAGGAAGAAAGATAAAAAATAAAGGAACTAAACATTCGTCTTAAGATATTTGAAAAAGAGCAATAACCAAAGAGAAAAGGAAATTAACAAAGATTAAAAATTCACACAAGAAACAAACTATAAAAAATAGGATCAATCAAAATGTGGCTCTTCAAAAGACCAATAAAATAGAAAAATGCCACCAAAGTTTGCTAAGTAAAAAAAGAATAAGAGAAGAAAGCTATCCAAGAATTCAAATGAGAAAAGAGGTAGAATACACATAAAGATTACAAGAATTTTAAGAGATTGCTACAAGAAACTTGGGGACAACATATGAGAAACCTAATGAAAACAAATGATTTTCTGGTAAAACATAAATTAATAAAACAGATGCAAGAATTAGAAAACCTGAACAGATCAATTGACACAGAAGTGATTGGAAATGCAATTAAAAAAATCTATCCTGGATGACTTTGTAACCATGTTTATCTGAACTTTACCACAGATAACTCCTGTTACTCAAACTACTCTAGGCTATAGAAAAAGATGTAAGGCAGCCATTTTGTGAACCAACAAAACTGTAATAGTAAAACCTGAGGAAAGATAAAAGGATAGAGAATTATAAACTGAGCACAATGATTCACACCTATAATTCCAGCTACTCAGGAGGCTGAGGTAGGAGGATTGCAAGTTTAAAACCAGCCTGGGCAATGAAATAAAGGTCTGGGAGTATAGCTCAGGGATAGAGTATTTGTCTAGCATATCAGAGGCCCTGGATTCAATCACCAGTACAAAAAATAAAAATAGAAAATTATAAAGTAATCTTACTTATGGATGGATGCAAATTTGTAAATGAAATTTAACTCTGGTTAAATTTCACATAGTGACAGAAATATTTACCACTATTCTCTCCCCAAACCATAATAAAACAACAGCAAAATTATTAAGGATGCATAAAGCTGAAAGACAAAAGGAATAGGAGTGATGGGGCTTAGAACATGTGAGGCCCTGGGTCCAATCCCCAGCACCTTTCTCCACTACCACCACCAAAAGAAAAAGAGCAGAAGAGGAAATGGCCCTACAATTTTGGTAGTTTGAAAACAGATGTACAAATGGAAACTGACATGGCAGACCACAGAAAGCTGAAACCCAGACCAGAAGCGAGTTCACCCCCAGAAAAGTTCAGAACCTGTAGGAATCAAGTGCCTCTGAAAAAAGTGCCAACTCAAAAGGAGTTGAAAACAGGAAAATTTTTTTAAAAAATCCATACAAGAAGCAGTCAGAGTTGGGTGCTATGGTGCATATCTGTAACCCCAGCAATTTGGGAGGCTGAGGCAGGAGGATTAAAAGCTTGAGACCAGCCTCAGCAACTTAGTGAGGCCCTAAACAAATTATGAGACCCTGTGTCAAAACAAAAAGTACAAAGGGCTGGGATGTGGTTCAGTGATAACACACCCTGGACAGTACCAAATATATATATATATGTATATGTATATGTATATGTATATGTATATGTATATGTATATGTATATGTATATGTATATATGTACAGAGAGGGGGCTCCTGCAACCTCACTTTACAAAGGCAAAGTGGCCCTCTACTCTACTCTTTCTTGGCAGAAAACTCTGGAGAGGCTGAACTAGAGGGATTCTGAACCAGGCATGCTAAAGCAAGGATACTAAATGAAAAATCGAGATTGAGTGGAAGATTAGTTACAGAGAGGTGGGGCCCTTGGGCTCTTGTCATCTTCTGTGCCTTACTTACTACCTTACTAGAAGCCATGTTTATCCCTTCAAGGAAGGAAAGGAAAGAATTCTTCTTGTGTGACCTGCCCAATCCAGAAGAAAAAATAAAAACCTAAAGATACTTACAGTTATAAACCTCAAGGAAACAGACAATGGTACAGGGAGGCCTACCATCAACAGGTTCCCCCACACCTGCTGAACTCCCAATGAGATGTTCAGCGCATCACTTAAACATAGGCTGACAAACAAGGATCACAGACATGTTAGGAAATGCAATGTGAACTAGAGATGGAGGGGACTGGAAGACATTTGTAGAGGGAAAAAGAAAAAAGTAACTGGGTATAGTTGTGCATGTCTATAATCCCAGCTTCTGGGAAGACTGAGGTAGGAGGATTGCAAGTTCAAGGTCAGCCTCAGCAACTTATCAAGGTCCTGTCTCAAAAAAAGAAAAAATGCAGGCAGGAGATGAAAGCTTCAAAAAAGCTTTCAATATATTTAGAGAGGGGGAAATGTTGTACTTAAGAAACAACAGGAAATCTGGACTTGGTGGCCTGCAACTGTAGCCCCCATAGGCAGGAGGCTGAGGTGTGATGATTCCTGAGAGTTTGAGATCAGTCTGGGCCATAGAGCAAGACCCTGACCCTGCCTCAAGGAGAAAAAAATAAATAAATTTAAAAAGAAACAACAGAGAAGGCTGAAGCCAGAGGATCGCTAAGCTCAGGAGTTGGAGATTTTAGTGTGCTGTCAATTAGTATCCAGCTGTCCCCACCAAATAGTGGAATATTGCCTGTGTATGGCCACCACACTCCAGCCTGGGCAACAAAATGAGGCCCTAACTCTTAAAATGAATTTTAAAAGAAAGAAAGAAGAAAATAAGCTGTTAAAAAAAATTAGAGAGATCTTAGAGATTGTAGAGGGAAAAAGACAAAAGTAACTGGGTGTAGTCATGCATGTTTATAATCACAGCTTCTTGGGAGACTGAGGTAGGAGGATTGTAAGTTCAAGGGTAGGCAGAAAGGAAAGATTCAGGAGAAGAGTTGAAGTATTATTAAATTTAGCAAAGTTCAGGACTCCCAGTTTAATTTGAATTTCAAATAAGCAACAAATTACTTTTGAGTATAAATATGTCCCATGAAAAACTTAGTTTGCCATTAAAAATTTCCTGGGTATCTCACTTTTTTGGGGGGTAGGGTTCTGGGGACTGAACTCAGAGGTGCATGACCACTGAGCCACATCCCCAACCCTATTTTGTATTTTATTTAGAGACAAGGTCTCACTGAATTGCTTAGCACCTCACTTTTGCTGAGGTTTTGAACTCGCAATCCTCCTACCTCAGCCTCCCAAGCCACTGGGATTATAGGCATGCATCACCACGCCTGGCTATTTTTTAATCAGCACCCTACTTGACAGATGAAATTGGTAATGAAACCTCCAAGAAAACATAATGAGAGAGAGCAAGACATAAAATTCAAAAATCAGTCAAAGAAATCCAATGATAAGAAGTTCCAAAAAATGGAGAATAGAGGTAATAAATTATCAAGGAAATATCCCAAAATGAGGAAGTCTATCCAGCACCAAATTCAAAGGATAAAACTTCCCTGACACAAAACACATCACTGTGAAATTGCATGGCACTGATGACAAAACAATGAAAGATCAAGCCACATGCAGGGGATCAGAAATGAGAATGGCAAGATATCTCTGTAGGAAACATGGAGTGATACCTTCTGAATTTTAGGAGAAAATTGCTTCCAGTCTAGAATTCTATACCCCACTCAACTGGCCATCAAATATAGAGGCAGACTTGTTTTAAAAAAATTTTTTTCAGGCCTCAGGATTTTAAATCTAACTTCCATAAGCCTTTTTGTTGAAGGCATTCCATTAAAATATGATGGTAAACCAAGAAAAAAGATAAAGACTGAGAGAGAGAGAGAGAGAGAGAGAGAGAAAGGAAATCTCTGAGAGAATGATGAAGGTGGATCAGAGGATGACAGCTGTACCATAGGCCAAGAGAATCATCAGTCCTGATTGGAGTAGTACAGAGGCTTCAGGTGGGATATTCCAAAAAAAGAAATTTGATAGAATATATGATGTCTGGCAGCATTGAAAAATGAGATTTTTCATTCTATCAGAGAGTTTGGCTGTGAATTAGTGATGAATACAGAGGTAAATTGAAAAAATATAAAAGTGAGAAAATTATTACTGCTAGAAAAAACCAAAAGTTGTACAAGAAGGAAGTTTAATCATATTTCATTGCAGGACTTAGTTGGGAATATTATTTACATAGTCATAGTAATGTAAACTGGATATTTAGAAAAAATTTTTTTAGTTGTTGATGGATCTTTATTTTATTCATTTATTGTTTATATGTGATGCTGAGGATCGAACCCAGTGCCTCACACATACTAAGCAAGCACTCTACCACTGAGCTATAGCCCCAGCCCTAAACTGGGTATTAAACGAAATTATGATGTAACTACATGGCATGAGTGTGAGTCTGTCTGGGGGCATGCGGGTATACGTTTGTGCGTATGTAGGGTATGTGTAGGAAAAGAAGCCAAGTTCCATAATCCAAAAGTTTCTACGTGATGTCAAATACAGAAATATCAAGGAAGAGCAGAGTAAGTATGCCATGAAGGAATAGAAAAGCAAATAGGAAGGGAGGAAGCAAAGACAACTATTTGGTCTTACACATTTTTTGGAAAATTTGACTTTTAAAAACTATTTACCTTAATCAAATTAACAATTCTAAAAGGTAACATTTTATTTTACATAGAATCTAGCAATATACTCAAAGAATAGCAACCATGACCATGCAGGATTTATTCTAGAAATTCCAGGATGAGCCAATATCAGGAAAGCTATTGATATAATTTATTGTACCAATAAGCTGAATTTTGAAAAACTATCATCTCAGTGTTGAAAATATTTTGTAGAAAATTTAATTTGTAATTATATATTTCTTTCTTTCTTTCTTTTAGTTGTAGATGGACACAAATATCTTTATTTTATTTATTTATTTTTATGTGGTGCTGAGGATCGAACCCAGTACCTCATGCATGCGAGGCAAGCGCTCTACTACTGAGCTACAATCCCCGCCCTGTAATTATATATTTCTAAGTAAACTAGAAACAGAAGAACATTTATAAAATGTATAGAAGACTACCAAAATTAAGAACAAACATTATTCTAAATGGCTGAAGGAGAATGGTAAGAGAATGCTCTTGAGAGATATCAGCTTCTGCATCCTGAGGAAACTTTTCCTGTGAAGTTGTGAAATGGAAGCTCTATATTTTCCATAATTTCAAAATGTGAAGGGCCACATGTATTAGAAGCACTTTTTAGAGTCCCCGGAATTTACATTTCAAACAAGAGCTCCGGGTCATTCTGTTTTGTATTAACTTTGAGAATGCTATTTAAGCCAATGGAAGTTACCAGAGTATTCGAACTGAGAAGCAACAGAATCAGATTTCCAAAGTCCCTTCCCTTCTGCTCCAATTCACCCTTTCCTGAGTCATTGCAATGGAGGTTCTATAGAACTGTTTTTATAAATAGGTCTGCACTGTTTCCTATGGAAAAGTTGGGTCATTTGGCTTCCATGCCAGAAATGTTAGTGGAAATAGCTCTGGTTCTTGGAGCATCATGCATTATCTGATTCAAAATAAACAGCAAGATAACATATTCCTGGGGCAGGGAGAGGAATAAATGCTGGCTCTCATCTGAAAAATCTTGAAGCTGGTCTATCTTGGCTTTGAAAATATTTATTTGTTTAATTCTGTAATAACAAAAATTAAAATAGCTCTTAGGGTAATCAGTGCCAGTTTTGCAAATGCTAGAGAAAGTAAGTAGGATAAAGAAATTATTCTCTGTGGACCTCAGAGCCTCCCTGGAGTTGTTTTCATTCAGACTAGAGAGGCAGATGGGCTTTCTAGAGAGATCCTGGGGAGTTAACAGCTACAGAAAGCAAAGGACCTCTTAGCAAACTTAAAATAACATGAAAAACTGTCCTTCTTACAACCTGGGTCTAGAAAACAAAAGATATGACTTAGCAACCCAGAGAAGCCTTCCCCAGCCCTGGGAGACTCTGAGCACTGAAACAGTGGTTCTTAAAGTTAAGTGTGCATAAGAATCACCTTGAAGGTTTGTAAAAATATAATTGCTGAACCCCTTGCCAACATTTCTGATTCTGTAGACTTGGGTGCAGCTTGAGAATTTGCATTTCTAACAAGTTCCCAGGCAATGGTGCTGCTGCTACTCTGTGGAACCACACTTGGAGGACCACAGCCCTAATAGCAGGCAAAGGAAAGTCTATCATCAAGATCTTTTTGCTTGGGCCATGACCTTGTGACTCTTCTGAGAAAAAAGAATTAGGAATGCCAGTAGGATGGATGCTGGGGTCACACACAAGTTTTCAGAGGTGTAATAAAACAATTGGCTTGAGGCCAAGAAATAAACCCAGGGCTGCTTGACCAGATAGCTATGCACCTGTTTCTATCACTTGAACCACAAACATCCAATGAGTGATTATCATAATTATAGCTACCTGCTATGATTTGAGTATGGTTTGTTCCCCAAAACTCATGCAGAGTTTAATCCCCAGATTTCATGTGTTAATGATATTAAGAAGGTAGAAACTTAATCCAACTAGGGTGTCTAGAGGTGAGACCTTTGGTAGGTAATAAGGATTCCAGAAAGTTATTAGGATTGAATCCTGGTGGCTTTATTATAAAAGAGGTAAAGACACTAGACACATAGATATGGACATGCCATTCTTTGTTTCTTCTATATGATATTCTGTGCTGCCTTGGGACTTTGCCAGCAAGCAGACCATCACCAGATGTGGCCCCTAGACCTTGCATCTCTAGAACCACAAGCCCAAATAACTTCTTGTTCCTTCCCCTGCCCCTCCCATACTAGAGATTGAATCCAGTGGTGCTCTACACTGAATTTCATCCCCAGCACTTTTTTTTTTAAATTTTATGATAGGGTCTTACTAAGTTGCCCAGTCTGGACTCAAACATGTGATTCTCCTGTTTCAGCCTCCCTAGTAGCTGGGATTACAGGAATGTGCCACCATGCCTTGCTAAAATGAACCTCTATTCTTTATAAAGGGCATTTTGTTATAGTAACAAAAAAAGCTGACTAATACATTACCATTTATTCAATGCTGTCTATATGCCAGATACTTCATAAACATTTAAGGTTCACAGCAGCCCTACCAATACTAATCTTCCTAACATATTCCCACCTCAGGGCCTTGGCACAGGTTGGCTCCTTGGCCTATCTACCTTTCCTTAAGTTCTGGCTGAGGTCTCTATAACAAAAGAGAGATTAATAAGAGAAAAGCATAAACCATTATTTAACATAAGTTTTACATGACATAGGAGCCTTTCTTAGGAAATGAAGACCTGAAGGAATAGGTATTTTTTTGTGCTAGGCTTAATGAAGTGTATAGTCATGGCAAAGTATGACTGGCCAATGTGAGTATGACGTAATAATAATGGACTTGTGGTCACTAAGCTAGGCTTCTTTGTCTAGATTGCTGTCAACGTCTCTGTGTCTTCCGATATATGGGTGTTCCTTTCCTCTGGGTTTAAGGAGTGCACCTCTTAAATGAGGGTCTTGTGATTTACTTCAGGGGAAAACCAGAAAATCCTTCCTAGGTTTTAGGATGTCCTGCAAGGGAATTGGGGGAAGATAAGCTGACCTAAATGCTTTTGCTCTTTTCTGGAATGCCAACATGCCACCATACATTGAGGTAGCATGTCCTGAACTCCATCACCTAGAACGTGCCTTCCCATAGCTCTCTCTGACTCTAAGGGCTTTGCACAAACACCCACTTGTCAGAGAATCCTTTCCAGCCACCTCATCCAGGATCTCACCCACCCTGGCCATACTTCCTGTTGTACTTTGTGTTTTGTTTTCTCTCCTGTACATTTGTCATGAACACTCTATGTATTTTGCTTGGTTTGTTTATTATCTATCTCCTTCATTAGCACCCAAGCAAGGACTGTGTCGTTGTTATGACTTAGTCTAGTACATAGAGCTTAGATCTTTCTAGTATGCAGAATCAGTCATTAACTGGCAACATGAACAAATTAAATTTTCAGAAAGTCAAGCCTTGTTTTGCAGAATTCAGAATTTGGTGACATGATTATTAGAGCCCATCAGTTAAAAAGCAATGTATTTAGGGGGCTGGGCTTGTGGCTCAATGGTAGAGCTGCTTGCCTAGCATGTGTGAGGCACTGGGTTCAATTCTCAGTACCACATATAAATAAATAAATAAATTAAATAAAGGTCCACCAACATCTTTAAAAAATTAAAAATAAGGGGGCTGAGGCTGTAGCTCAGTGGTAGAGCGCTTGCCTAGCATGCGTAAGGCACTGGGTTTAATCCTCAGCACCACATATAAATAATAAATGAATAAAATTAAAAGATCCACCAACAACTAAAAAAAAAATTAAAAATAAAAAGGCACTACATCTGGATTGGTTGAAGCTGCTTACATGTATGGGAAGAAAATAAATAGAAATTAAAACAGAAGATGGGAATTGGGGGCAGGTGTGGGGGGATGCTGGGGGGAGAAGTAGCTCAATTAGGACACCACTTACTCTGGTCCTGGGGGCAGTTCTCCCTCGAGGCCAAAGGTGGGTCTGAGCCAGTCGGTGTGTCCCCTTGTCTCTTACTGGGTGCAAAATGCAGCTGCTGCAGTCAACACAGGGAGAATCCTGCCCAGCCCAGGCTCTGGAAAGCAGGAGTCATTTCAAAGTGACAAAAAAGTTTGTTGAAAGAGCAGCTTTCATATAGTCAAACTATCTGACTCTGGAGGGAACTAGAACCAGGTGTCCACCCAGGGGTAGCCCTGGGTGGCCCAGCCGGGAAGCGACACTGCAGATGGGGGTCAAAGAGAGGAAGCTGCATAGGAGCCAGTTTCCAGCCAGCAACCAGAGGACCCTGAGGCAGAAGGAAGAATCTAGACTTATGATTTAACTGTGCAAACAGACTTAGCTTGGTTGGCCACATTGTCTGACAGAGTCCTTGCCACAGGGAAAAAGTAAACATTTCCTCTCTCAGCACCTGCTTCTAACGAACAGACTAGAGTGTTGACTACTTGGCAATGAGTTCAGTTTGTTAATGAACTCCAAGGAGAACTCACATGTTTTGGCCAGTATGGCTTATCTCTTAGTGGAATATAGGGGGAAAAAAAAGTGCCTGAACACTTGAGCTCACGGCACTGTGAACACACAGGTGCTCTGTCACGCTCCTTAGTGACACTGTGCCCATGTGATGAGAGAGGAAAAGGAATATAAAATAACTTACAAACCAACAGACTTCACCCACAGTGATCAACTGACCAGCCACAAGTCTGAATCCAATTTAATTCTACAAACAGTAGTTGCAGAAATCAACCTAGAATAGGAAATCCTTTTTCCTAAACAAAAGCTGAGAAGAGAACATGATGATTGGATTTCACAGGCTAAGGGTTCTCAAGGCATAGAGTGGAGAATTGATAAACCTCACTTCCATCTCCAACAGAAAGGACCTACTATGTGCTGTTGAGTAAAGACTGTTCATTTTGTAACAGCAGTCCCAGGACTAAGATACGGCAAGCTGTGGGGAACCCAAGGAAGGAGGTGTCAGGCTAAGCGCTGGGTCAAGGATAGTGCAACTGCTGATAAGATTACTCAACAAAGGGTTTCAAGGTCAAATGTATTTGGGACCTGTTGAGTTGAACCAAGTTAAACCCATCTCTTGACTGTGTTCTTTCATAGACTAATATACACTTGACATCTACAAAAGAGAACTAGGAACAGCGTGTTTCTTAAGTATTTGACTACTGATACCTTTTTTCAGAGCACCCACATTAGAAAAAAAAAGCTGCTCTAAACTCATTTATCCGCTTATACATGCTGGGAAAGAAGGCTGTGGTCTGTGTCACATTTCATAAGCAGATTCATTATGTTGGTAGGAAAGGTTTCCTCACAACTGGATTAGTGAGTTCTTGAAATGGAAATTAAATTTAGGTCCCCCTCCAGACAAGACTCGAAGGTGACCTTCCTGGATATACCTCACAAAACTTCAAATCAAACCTGCTGTTGGATCCTAGTTTTATTTGTGTGTGTTTGCTTTAAAGTGCTGTTTGCAACCTACCAAACTGATTTTATTAACCTCTAAAGGGTTGGAATTGCAGTTTAGAAAACACTAAACTCTATCTAAATATAAGCATATTAAAATTTTTATACTCCTTTTCCCAAAAAATTCTGTGCTTATTATTTTAGGACATAAGGGCTAAAGTAGGGACTGGAGAAGGCTTCAGGCCGTGTTTTTCTTTTAGGAAAGTAGTAAGTAGTTAGTTCTGTACCTTCTTCATGCATTACAGGGTCCTGAATAGTCCCTGGCTTGGCAAGAGAACAGGAAGAACTGTGATTGAAACTGTCATTACCATGCTGCTTTCAAAATTTAAATGTAATTTCATATTCTAATCTTATTTTCATAGAAACAATTCACATCTAGTCCCGCTGTTAATTCTAATGGGGTTCACAGATGAGTCCCCAGATAATGGGATTGATAAGGTCTGCAGCACATCTGCAGTGCCTCTCACAGGTATAGGGGAGGATAAGTGTCTTTCTTTTCCATCTCAGGTTCATGGCTGAGGCCCCTAGGACAAAAGACAGATGAACAAGAGAAAAGCATACAGATTTATCTAATGTAAGTCTTGTGTGACACAGAAACATTCGGAAATGAAGACCTAGAGAAAAAAGGAAACCTGTGTATTTTTATGCTAGGTTTGAGGAAGGTGTGGATAGTTGTAGAGAAGGTTTGATGTACTGCTGATGAGGTGGGGAACTTGGTGAGGTCTGTATGTTCAGATTCGTCCCCATACTGCTTGTCCTCAGAGATGAGGATGTTCCTCTCCTTGGGATATGGGGAGGGCATCTCTTGAATGAAGGTTTTAGGAAGTGCTTCAGGGGAGTAGGGTGAGGGAAAGGTACGAGAAGAGTGAGTTTCCTGCTTCTACCATTTTCTCTCACATGTCCTGGTGTCATGTTTTGGGGTAGTATGTTCTGACCCCATCAAAGACAACTACAGGGCAGGTTGGTCCCCTATAGATGCTCTTCCCTTTGCTTCACAATGGGAGTCTTAATGTCAGCCCCCTTGACCCTGAACCCAGGCTAAGTTGCTGAGGGAGAGCAAACTCCAGACAGGAACCTATGGTCTCCTGCTGCATGAAGAAAAACAGGAAAATTAATGTTTAAAAAAATTCTGTTAATATTTTTCTACCATATCAGAAAGGCCCTGGCCCTCACTTTGGGGTGTGGTTTCTAAGGCCAGCCAAAGCCTCCTCCTTACCCTTTGGTGCACCAAAAACGCATGTCTAGGGCTTTTTTTCTTTCTTTCTCTCTCTCTCTCTTTTTTTAAACTAGCAATCAAATGTGATATTTCGCAAAGCACTGTGGCTCTTCAAGCCTTCATTTCAAGGGGTCTAGAAAATATTTGTATTTTCAGTTTTCCTTTTCCACAGTCTTCTCTTTTTGATTCACTTGGTTTCCTTTTGCACATTTTGACTGTGGAGTTGCTCCTTATTATTCCTTGGAGTAATATCTGAAATATAAAATGCAACCTTGTTTGGAAAATTAAAAGGAAAATATAAGGGCAGGTAATGGGGCTTGAGGAACAGCAGGGGGGATGTGGGGTGGCAGAGACGCCCGAGGGACTATAGTCCACTCAGAATGGCAAATGACTGGATGTAATTTCAAGACTGAAAAAAAAAAGTGGATTTTACTGCCCTAAATCAATTTAACTCTTCAAATGATTATTGCTCCCCTGGTGTTTATAAAGATATGGAATAGAAGGAGACAGACTCAGAGTTTTCAGAAATTATTAAACCCACAAAGTCTGTTTGGACTGTGCCTGATGTTAAGAATCCTAACCTATAAATTTTATAGTCTACACAAAATGGACAGGAGAGCTTTATGGTAAAGAGGGTGGCGCTGGCTTTACCACTGGGTGACCTCACCTGGCCAAGCCTCAGTTGCTTTCTTTTTAAATGGGAATCATTCACAAATCTACCAACCACAAAGAGTTATTATCAGGATTCATTTAAGTAATGTACAAAAGCATTTACTTAAAAGTCTGTTGTATGTGAACACGAAATGTATTTTTTTGTTATGAAACTACATGGACAGAGTTGCTTCATTTAAGCCAAGATTTGGTCCTTGGCAGAGTGTCATAAAAGCTCTGTAAAAGAGGCCAGTTTTCTCTGAATCCAAAGCAAAGCAAATTTCAATCTAGAAGAATTTGCCCTCCTAGGACACCTTTGCAACGTTTAAAGACATTTTGGTTGACATATTACAGATTCTCCTTGATTTATGATGGGTTTACATGCCAATAACTCATTATGAGTTGAAAATATCATAAGTTTAAAAATGCATTCAATATACCTAACCTACTGAACATCATAGTCCACTGTACAGCATGAGTTGCTTCCCCTCATGATTGAGTGGTTAACTGGGAGCTGTCGCTCACTGCTGCCATCCAGCATCATGGAAGAGTATCATGCTGCATTATCATTAGCCTGGGAAAAGATCCAAGTTCAGAGTTTGAAGTATGGTTTCCACCGAATGTATGAATTCAAATCATAAGTCAAACCATCCTAAGTCAGGGTCTGTAGTATGTGGGGATGGGAGTAGGACTCTACTAGATAGAGTCAGGGATGCTGCTTAACATCCTATATCACACAGGACTGTCCCCACATTAAAGAGTTTCCTGACCTCAAATGCCAACTGTGAAGAGGTTAAAAACAAACAAAAAATTGACCAAGCACAGTCCCTTTAATATCTTAGGTCCAGTAAATGCAGATGTTATCCCAGTGGTTAGCACTAGAGACAGAACCCTGGCATGTAAGCACATTCTATGCCAGGCTCTCAGTGTGGAGAGGAGTGGGTGGAGCCCAGAGTCCCACAGGAGAATGAGACCAGTGAGAGCCTGGGTTCAACTCTAATGGGTTTAGTTTGGTGGGATGAGAAAATTTTGATGATGATCTAGTTTCTGAGATTAGAGCACATATACGCTGACTAATAATTCCTTAGCCCCATTTAATAGTACATATACATCAGGATGATCCTTCTAGAAAGGCTTGCTTTGATTCAAACAAATGCACTAAGCTGTGCTGTGGTTTTCCTGGATTTGTGCAAATCAGATCCAAAGATTTTCCGGATTCTTGCTGACAAAACCCCCCAACAGGGAACTGTATCAGAAGGTCTTGGCAACTTCTCACCTTCAATTTGAGATCAAAGAATAATAAGACAAAAACAGAGAAATGGGCTGAGAAATGTTACCATTGGAGTATAACCATTTCCCCTGTCATCCCATAAGCAGGTATGTGTCTCTCAATTAAATGGAGGATAGATTGTTTATGAGATGGAAACCTATGCACTTGAGAGCCACTCCTTGCTTTTATCTAGCAAAGAGGACACGAGGCAGCAATTAAGCATCTAGGGTGCAAATGCTAGCCCATTTTTTCCACAGCCTCTGTGGCATTAGCCTAATTGCCTAAGATCCAACCCTAGGCAAGGGAGGTTCGAGGATAGCGTGCCTGATTGGAGGAGCCAAGTAGAAAACCCTTGCAAAATGGCACATGACTTTCCTATGTCCAACCAGGAAGGCCAGCTTGCCACTTGAACTGACATTAGGGCTTATTTCCATTTATGAAATCCTCTTGAACTTTTTTTTTTTTTCAAATTTAAATCTCTGCTGGAGCTTCACAAAACATACAACTTCTCCAATGACAATTTAGAGCTGAAAAAACTTCAAAAGGACAAAAATTGAAAAAACCTCTTGGTTTGGGGAGGGGGTGGGCAGTGGCAGCATAAGGAATATATGGACCTTGTCATTCTTTGAGCAGGCAGGTGTGAGTTTATGAAATAATGTTTCAGAATCTCCATAGGAAGTGAGTGAAAAGAACCCAGTTGTCTGATCTGAATGCTATGCCACAGTTAAGAGTCCAACAATTTTGATTAAATGGTCACCTTTGTTGCAAGAAGGGAAGTTCAAGTGATCTTCATAATATTGGTAGAAGTGGGTTCAATAAAATATTTCAAAGCTAGAATGCTCCTCAGAGCAAAGAAACTCTTGGTCGTCAGAGAAATCATGGGCAAGCACACGACTTTAGAATAATCACTATATTCTGAAGAGGTCCCTAACTGACCATGATGTCATAAAGACATCTCTCTTCAAAGCACTTGGGCCCAGAAAGGCTAAAATGGAACCTGGAGATCAGTATGGCCGGAAAGAAATCAACTTGTGTCACCCACATGAGCAAAAAAAGGCAACAAGAAATAATATGCAATGGTAGAGACAGTTCTGGCCCAGGAACCCAAAGACCAGGCCAGCTTCCTCCTGCCCTGTGATCTCAATCAGTTTCCAAACCCTTTGAGCCCATCAGCAAAATGAGGATGGATGATGGCATCTGCTGAGTGCTTCCCACTGGGCTGTGAACATTTGAGAAGCTTCACGAATCGTTGACTCAACAACCAGTGTCTTACTGTTCTTGTCAAAAGGTAATGAGAGTTAGAATCAAATTGTATCCTATTAAGGAAATATGTTTATAACCAAATTACTTCCTGAGAACTTCATGTTTCCTGGCATGGTCTTTCATTTCTCTCCTAATATAAAATCTGTCAGGAAACCTATGTTTTCCTGAGTAGAAAAGTGCATGGCCAGTAAATATGTTTTAAAACATTTTATGGCTACATCCTTGGGTCATCTAGATGGGATCTTTTGGAGAGGTTCCTAGACAGAGGTTTTTATTATTATTATTATCATAATAAAAAAATTACAGGGGACAGAAACCCATTCAAGTTAGAACAAATAAGACAGCATTGTTAGAAAAACAAAAAAAGATTTTTAAAAAACCGACAGGTCATCTCCATGCACCTCAATCAAAGTAGAGGCCCTCTTTGTGCAAATGCCACCACAAGCCCATAAATCATAAACCCAGCCCAGTAGATGACCCAAGCCCCCAAGTCTACCCTGCCTTACTCTGCAGTTTCTGTGTCTCACTCTAATCTCTTTCCTTCTTCTTTCTTGCCTACAGTGCAAGTACTCTGCTGTTTTCTACACCTCAGCTTCTTTTTCAGCATGCAAAGTTCAGAGCACATGTGTCACTAAAGCAGTAGAGTAATGTGCACTTTTGGAGGTATACTTATACAGAGCCAGCTTTGGACAAGTTGCTTAATCTCTCTGTGCCTCAGTTCCCTTATCTGCCAAGTGGGGATATTATTCCCAATCACAGTACCTGGTCCATGATCCTCAACATTAGCCCTTATTAGTACTAACTTTTGGGAGAATTTACGAAACTGAACAATAGCAAGCATAGGATTGTATAAGCCAATCTTGGTATCAAATTCTAAACTAAGATCATATGCATTGAGTTTTTCAAGTAAATTTCCAGAGAAGGTGATTTGACCTAGGTTTTGAAGTAAGTGGTTGAAATGACTTTGTAGAGAGAGATGTTTTTGTTTTCAATGCCTAGGTAACAAATCATCCCAAAACTAATTTCTTAAATCAATAGCAATGATTTATGTACTCATAGTTTTCGTTTTGGTTGGGCGTTGACAGGGATGGCTTGTCTCTGCTCCATGTGGCATCTACTGGCTGGACTGTCTAAGGTTGCCTCTTTACTTCAAGCTTGACATTTCAGTTGCAGATGGTCAGGAATCTGCATGTGTATGTGACCCTTTCCTTGCCTGGACTTCCTATCATCATGCTTGTGGCAGGGTGGTCAGCCTTCTTACAATGTATCCAGATTCCCCCAAATACAAAAGCAGCAGCTTCCAGACTTTCTTAGTGCTTGGGCTCAGAAGTCCCAGAATGTCATTTCCACCAAATTTTATTGGTCAAAGCAATCACAAACTAGTCTCAAGAAGAGGACTGCATTAGCTTTTCATCACTACAACAAAGAGTTGAGATAATGAACTTATGAAAAGACTCTTTGGCTTGCAGCCTTACAGATTCCAATCTGTGATAGGTTGGCCTCATTTTAGGCATGTGGTGAGGCAGGACATCATGGTGGAAGCGCATGGTACAGCAAAGCTGCTCACCTCATGGCCATGGAGCAAAGAGGAAGGAAGAAGAAGGAGCCAGGGCTCCACTATATCTTCCAAGAGCATACCCCAATGACCTAAAGACCCACTGTGCCTAATGTCTTAAAGGTCCTACCACCTCCCAGCAGCACCCCTTGTAATACATGGCCCTTCAGGAACATCCGAAATCCAAACTATAGCAAAGGCACTGCAGAAGAGCATGAGTATCAGAAACATGGTTCACTGGGGCCACCCATGAAAAGACCATGGCAAGAGGTGAGCACAGAGTCCTAGCCGCAGAAAGTGGTAGATGTAAACAAACAAACAAACAAAAACACCTAAAAACAAATAAGATGAATCAGAATCAGCTCAGATGAGCATGAGCATGAGAATTATGAAAGATATGTTTTGAAAGATGGGATAGAATCTGAGTGTTTATTTGTATCTAAAATCATTCTGGGCTGGGCATGTAGCTTTGTGGTGGAACATTTGCCTAGCATATGTGAGGCCCTGGGTTCAAACCTTAGCACTGAAGAAAGAAAAGTTCTATCATATACCACATAATATAACATTCAAAAGTTTCAAACTAAGGAGGAACAGAACCCCCCACCCCTACTCTAGTATCCCTGGAAATTTGAATAATCTCTTCCTTCAACTTCAGAGCAAATCCATTTGTTGAACTCATGTCAGGATTTTATTTTATTTTATTTTCAAAAGCATAGATAGAGTTTTGTGCAGTGGCACACGCCTGTAATCCCAGCGGCTTGGGAGGCTGAGACAGGAGGATCGTGAGTTCGAAGCCAGCCTCAGCAACGGCGAGGCGCTAAGCAAGTCAGTGAGACCCTATCTCTAAATAAAATACAAAATAGGGCTGGGGATGTAGCTTAGTGGTCAAGTGCCCCTGAGTTCAATCCCAGTACCCCCCCCCCCAAAAAAAAGCATAGATAGAGATTTATTTAGGAAGGTAGATAGATACATATTCAGGGGAATCATGTCAGGATTTCAAATTGGAATCTAACAGTGACAAAGGCTCTGGGTGGGATATTCACAAAGAAGTTTTTCACCATACCCGCTCTGTTCATCTCTCACAGTCAGCATTTTTCCTATATCTCTGTTTCCTAAAGCAGTAAAACCTTTAATTTTCTATGATCTGATTATTTTTCATGTGAGTAGATCCAGAAAATTTCCCAAAGAAACAGCTTTGGGTTTGGTTGATCTTGAGTATTTGTCTTAGTCTGTTTCCTGTTGTTATAATAAAATACCTGAGGCCAAATACTTTGTAAAGAATAGTTTATTTGGCTCGTGATTCTGGAGTCTGGGAAGGCCACATACATGGCTCTAGCATCTGCTAAGGGCCTTCTTACTACGTGATACCTTGGTGGAGGTCCTCAAATGCTAGCTGGCTAGTTCAGGTCTCTTTCCCTTGTTACAAAGCCATTAGTGCAATCATGGGGTTCCTGCCCTGAGGATATCAGTTAATCCTAATTACCTCCCAAAGACCCCACTTCCAAATACAATTAACATGAATTGGGGAATTAGGTTTCCAGTATATAAACTCTTGGGGAACATACTCAAACCATAGCTGTATTGTTTGGGGAGCTATTCTCTGCTCTGTTGTTTGGGTATATGGAATTCTATATAGGGATGGGTTTGAGGTTGGTGTTGAATGAGTGGTGCGCATTCATGGTGGTCGCTTAGTTAGGATTTGCCATTTATGCACCCATCTCTCTCCCTCCTGCCCCAGAAATGGATAGTTCAGGCCTCCCTTCTGACATTACCTTCCTTCTAGTATTACCCCCATTTTGTTAGTCAGCTTTCTTTCACTATAACAAAACACCTGAGATAGTGAACTGATGATGAGAAAAGGTTTATTTTGTTCATAGTTTTGGAGATTTTGGAGCTGACCTTGTTTCTCTTGGGCCTGTCATGAAGCACCACATCACAGTGAGAGCTCATAGCAGGGCAAAACTACTCACCTTATGGCTGGAATGCAAAAGAGGAAGAGGAAGGAGCTGAGGTCCCACTAACCTCTTCAAGGCTCACCTCCAATAACCTGAAGGCCTCCCACTAGGCCTCACCTCCCCCCAATAGTGCCACCTGGAGGACAAAACCTTTAACACATAGACCTCTGGGAGACATTTGAAAGCAAACTATAGCACTCAGGGAACGTATCACAGTTATGTTAATTAGCCAAAAGGACACAGTGCAACTTCACATCTCCTCATCAGAAACTGCTCTAGTGGGGGAAAAATGCCAGGAAACCAGCATTCATACCAAGCTGGAGCTAGCCCTAAGGTTACCGCTATGAGAAGTCCAAGGCTCCTTCCATCCACAAAGGCTGCCTCTTCTTTAGCCCCTTGTCTCCTGTTTGCTACTGTCTCTGCCTCTTCAGGCATTCCACTTGTGCCCTTAGCCCTTTGGAGATTCCATCCCCCATCCCTTTCTTCATTCAAACCCTCCGAGTTCTCTGTGGTACCTTCGGAATGTGACATATTTATTTCAAATGCACACGATTTTATTTTAAAGTAGTTAAAAGTTCATAGCTGTTGAATGATGCGTGAATATCACCCTGCAAGGAATCGTACCCTGCTTGGTATTTTATATTTTGTTCCCGAAGTTTGTCCTTTGGGGCTTTTCTCCCATCACAGACTGTATCCAGGGAAAACAAGAGCTGAGTTTCTTAGAAACAGTTCTGTCAACATCCTCCCCCCACCCCACTTTCTCTGCCAGAAGTGGCAAGGCTGTAAACAGCTCTTATCAGAAAACTGGCACTTGGAAAATATAAAAGCAATTAGGGATCTGTGAAATGCCTCAGGAGAGCATTATTAGAGGGTTAGAAGGGAGAGTACACACATATTGGACAAGACCTCTAAGACATAACCTTTTGGAAGACAGCACTGATTGTAAATAGCAAGCTTTAAGTTTAATCATTTGGCGGTTACTGAACTTTATATACATCCTTTTGTGTTTTATAAGATGTTGGACTGAGGGGAATTATCAAGGGGGAAGTCTAGATATTTCTTCAGGGGGGAATTTTATGTGATATTTTTCTGCCTTGTGGATTAATCTCCTCCAGCTACCATAACAAAGTAGCACATACTGGGTGACTTAAGCAACAGAAATTTAATTTTCTCATAGTTTGAGATATTGGAAGTCTAAGATGGAAGTGTTGGCAGGGCTGAGTTCCTCTGAGGCCTCTCTCCTTACATAGCACCACCTTCCCCCTGTTGTCCTGCTTTAAGCACATACCTCTGAGGTCTCTCCTTAGGACACCAGTCATATTGGATTAGGGCCCATCCAGATGATTTCATTTAACTTTACTTACCTCTTAAAGTCCCCTTAACATAGGGAATTTAGAGAGCCACAATTCAGTCCATAATACCTTATTGCTCCTGTTAGATGAAAAATTGCATCCTTTCTCCCCTGCATGTACTTTTTCTGCCAGTTTCTGGAATTGTTAAACCAGGAATGGGCTGCAAACAGGTCTGAGGATGTACAGGGGACTTCAAGAGGGGATGTGGGAACCTGCATGCTGTTCCAAGCATCTTCAGTCCAGTCATTTGATTCTTTCCTTTTTCTGTTTGTCAGAAGGTGAGAAATTAGATTGGAGTGGGAGAAGATATTTACTTAACTATTAACAATCTTTTTAGAAGTCTTGGTCATGTATTACCGTAAAAATCCAGTGGGATGTCACATTATAGTATTTCCATCTGACTGTAAGACAAGGAACTTGCCTGCGAGTTCTAGTTCCTCCCCAGTCTAGGCATGTGTAACATTTCTAGTCTTTTGTCTTGGAAGCATCTTATGTACCATTAGAAACCAAAGCTATTGACAAAGGAGAGACTAGAGCAGGTTGTCATGTGACACATCAAACTTGCTAGGTCTGGGCTTGCTTGACGCATAGCCAGCTACCTGGAAGTTCCCTTCCAGGATGACCTCTGGCAGAAAGGTGACCCCTTAATTGACCTACAGAAACCAGATGATGGATTTTGCTTTTCCAAGGAAAGAGTTCATGTCAGAACCTCTGGTATTAAAGCCCAGGTCATTTTAAAAGTACAGAATTGAGCTCAATGATAGAGCACTTGCCTAGCATGCACAAAGCCTTGAGTTAAATCCCCAATATTTCAAAAAAATAAAAAGAAGCCAGGTGCAGTGGCACATGCCTGTAATCCCAGCAGCTCAGGAGGCCGAGGCAGGAGGATCGCGAGTTCAAAGCCAGTCTCAGCAATTTAGCAAGGCCCTAAGTAACTCAATGAGATCCTGTCTCAAAATAAAATACAAAAAAGGGCTGGGGACATGGCTAAGTGCCCCTGAGTTCAACCTCTTGTACCAAATTAAATTAAATTAAATTAAAAAATAGAAGGAGACAGGGGACAGGACATATGCTATTTTTGTAAAAGATCTCCCCTCCATATTATATACGGTTTTAAAGGTACATAAGATTATACAGTAGCCTAGAAGAATATACATTATAGAAACACATCATCCATGTTTTCTTGGGATGACAGGATTATAGATGTCTTCTTTTAATCCACCTGACTGTTATACTTTTTTAAACAAAGAGATTGATATACCTAGTAACGAAAAAGAAATTCTCCTTTTTACAAGGATAGAAGAATTTTCAATTAGCTATTTTAGTCTCTCATTTACTCCCCTAGTACTTGACAGGATAGACATATATTTATTCAATGAATTTGCTCATCAATGTCATAGATTAGAATTTAATGAATTATCTATGCCACAGATTAAAGTGGAAGGGATGACATTGGCATAGTTGTGGGAAACATTTTTTGTGTCACTAGGGTTACAGGGGTTATGAATTTAGCTTCCAGGTCATGATAAGACTTCTTATTTTTTTAGTCCTTCACAGGAGACTGAACCCAGGGCCTCACATGTGCTAGGCAAGTGCTCTACCTACTGACCTACACCCCCAGCCCCATATAGCTAGACTTTCTTTTTTTTTTTTTTTTAATTTTTTTTAGTTGTAGATGGACACAATATCTTTATTTATTTATTTTTATGTGGTGCTGAAGATCGAACCCAGTGCCTCACGCATGCGAGGCAAGCACTCTACCACTGAGCTATAATCCCAGCCCCTAGCTAGACTTTCTAATCTCTCTCAAAAGGAAGAAACTTCCTGATAGTTTGAAAATTGATTAAATCTTATCAACGAATATCTTTTATTTGAAATGCAATTGCTTTTACTTTCCTTCTTTATGAGAAAGGGAAATGGCATCAGTGAGAAGTGATATGGTATATTTTGGCCTTTGACGTCAAGAACTACTTAATAATCTAGTTCTGCAATCATTTTATCTATAATAAATGCTACAGACTGAGGTTTATATTTCCTTTCCAGGCTACTTAAATACTTTTCTCATCAAATAATAGCAAATGAAATTATTTATACAATTGAAGCAATTATTTAACGTTTACACAAATTTATCAAGTTTTTCTTATTGAGGGTATTTCTCTTGTGGGTTTTTTTGTTTGTTTTTTTGGTACTGGGGATTGAACTCAGAGGTACTGGATCACTGAGCCACATCCCCAGCCCTGTTTTGTGTTTTATGTAGAGACAGGGTCTCACTGAGTTGCTTAGCGCCTCGCCCTTGCTGAGGCTGGCTTTGAACTCCCGGTTCTCCCGTCTCAGCCTCCCAAAGTACAGGAATTACAGGCATGTGCCACCGCGCCCGGCTTCCCTTGTGTTTTTGAGAACCATGGAGTTTCTTCATAGAAGAGGACACATCTGAAAATGTCAGAGCAGTGTGTATATAATGTTCAACCAGATTTAACTTTTCTAAAGGGTAGTTTTAATTAAATATTTGAAAACATTGCTTACTAAAAAGGAAAATAGCTTGAATTTAAGTCAGGAAAAAATCTTAGAGAATCAATTTACAAAGTGTTCCCTAAAGCTTCATTTTAATTTATATTTCATCCTTCTGAGTTCACCAAATTTCACTATCCTTATCTTGCAAAGGAATGCAAAAGTCTTTCTTATAACCACAGTGATTGATTCTTTCACTTAATTTTTTTTCCTTGACAGGGAATGTATTAATTTCCCAAAATCCATTGAAAAAATAACAATGATAAACCTATATGTCCTTCCTTCCTTCCTTCCTTCCTTCCTTCCTTCCTTCCTTCCCTGCCTCCCTCCCCTCTCTCTCTCTTTCTTGGCAGGGGGTGGATTAAACCCAGGAACACTATACTATGAAACTACATCCCTAGTCCTCTTTACTTTTTATTTTGAGGTATGGTCTTGCTAAGTTGCTGAGGATCTCGCTAATTTGCTGAGGCTGGCCTTGAATTTGTGATCCTACTGCCTCAGTCTCAGGGTGGTTGGGATTACAGGTGTGTGCCACTGTGCCTGGCAACCTACAGGTTTTTAATACTTTTTTCTACTGTAGAACAATTTCTTTCTTTGTTTTATCATTCTTTCTTTACATGCTTTACCATTGAGCTACACCTTCAGCTAGAAAAAAATTTAATTGACTTTATAAAAATAGTTTTTATTCCATTTAAATAAATGAGTGGGTTTATTCATATGTCAATTACTTCATAAAAGTATTATAACGCGGGTGTGTGTGTGTGTGTGTGTGTGTGTGTGTGGTGCTGGGGATGAAACCAAGGTCAATTGAACCCAGGGACTCCACACATGCTGGGTGAATGCTCTGTCTGAGCTATACCCCAGCCCCAAGTGTCATACTTTTAAGTGAGATACTGTAACAAATATATTATATATCCAGGGTAAACTTTCTGTTGTGGAGCTTTTAGAGAATGAAGGGTTCTTCCCTCTGGAAGGAACAGATTCTGAGTACAAACTAAACAGTCTCCATTCTGTGTTCTTAATCAGCTACCTAACATCCTCTTTATTGGTGACTTACCGGGTTTCTGTCTTAAGATGCAGAGTAAATCCATCTTAAAAAAAGTTAAAGGTAATCTAGCTTCATTTTAAGCAAACTCCACTGACCAGAACAAGCAATAAGAAATGCCAATAACTCAGAAATGTGTGGTAAGTTTAAGCAATAATGTATGGAGGGACAGAGAAATTCTGGTCAGCTCTTATAAAGGATAAAGAGTATTTTTACATGTCAGTTGTAGTTATTGGTGTCTGCAGCTTTCATTTATAGGTTTTTAAAATTTTAAAATAGCTGGTTATCTTCAGAACAAAAGAGGGGCTGGGGTTGTAGCTCAGTGGTGGAGCGCTTGCCTAGCATGTGTGAGGCACTGGGTTCAATTCCCAGCACTGCATATAAATAAAATAAAGGTCTATTGACAACTAAAAAATATTTTTAAAAAGTTACAAAACATACAAAGTCCATTTCCAGCTGATTCCACCTGCATTGTGTTTAGTTTTTTGGTTAATATTTTCTTTCTAACACTAAACATTTTCCTGTGCCGGTTTTGAAGATAGGAATTAACATTCTTTTAACAAATATAAATACAAATGTCACCATGTGAGTTCTGATTAGATGCACCAGTTAAATGATTATGTTTGCTATCCCTCCTTCTGGAAATAACTCTTAGATGACAGCAAAGGATTTCAATAGGCATAAAATCACACACACACACACACACACAAGAATGGGAGGAAAAACTGAGGTAGCATCCAAAAAAAAAAAACCTGGAAGCTGCAAGTATTTGCTCTAAATGATTAGGGCAAGGTTTCTCAGCCTTGGTGCTATTGACATTTGGAGACATACCTTTTATTTTCTTTTCTGTAGATGCACTGTAGGATGGTTAGCAGCATGCCTGTCTGTACCCACTAAACACCAGTAGCATCCCCTTCCCAATTGTGACAACCAAAAATGTTCCCATTTACTGTCACATGTTCCCTGAGGGCAAAACTGCCCCTGTTGGAGAGCCACTAATTTAGGGAGTAAGAAAAATCATGAAGTATCCCTAGAGAAAGCCCAGAAGCAAACTTATGCTGGTGAAATAACCTCCCAAAAGCTTAGGAACTAGAGAAAACAGGCAGAAAATAAGACTGGCTAAATCTCTGTATAAAAGGCAGGCTGGATCTCTGTATCCCCTCCACTAGAGTATCCTTCTTTGGAGAGGCTGAGTCTGGGGGACTCCAGACTTGAAGGTGCGATTGAGGGTACAGGTTCCATACTGAATGTAGTATATGAACATCTAATATGTGAGCAGGATCCCAGGTCCTTGTTTGACTCAGCTTTAAGAACACTGGTTCTCAGGTGCACATTTTCCATGCAGGAGACTGGAGCATTCTTCCAATTAAAAAAACAAAAAAACAAAGTAAACAAACAAAAAACTGACCAACTCACATAAAAGAAAAAAAATCTATTGTTATTCAAATTAGGTGAATTGACCTGACCAGATCACCCTAAAACCCTAAAGTTCGTGAATCATCTCTCCTTCCCTTCTCCACCACATCTTCTAATCCAAGGTTTTCAGGGCTTCACACAGTATGCCGACAGACAGCCAAACAAGGCCAAGCACTGGGAGAAAGCCTCCAGTAAGAAAGGTAAAAAAGAAACAAGAAGGATGAATAAATTTAGAGAATCTGGCCTGTAATCTGGCATGCCTGTAATCCCAGCAGTTTGGGAGGCTGAGGCAGGAGGATCGAGAGTTCAAAGCCAGCTTCAGCAATAGAGAGGTGCTAAGCAACTCAGTGAGACCTTGTCTCTAAGTAAAATATACAATAGGTCTGGGGATGTGGCTCAGTGGGCAATCCTCAGTAGCAAAATTAAAAAATAAAAATAAAAAATAAAAAATTGGAGAAAACAGAAATATTATGGGGAGTCAATGAAAACTTCCAACAAGTTTCAAATGAAGTTGTCCTTTCCAGATCTGGTTTCTATCTACCTTTCTCCCCTGCGTGGGGCAGAGAAGCAGACTCTTGTGCTGCAAAAGAAATAAATCCTCAATGAATGAGGAGGATTTATTGAAAAATAACACAGGTGACAGCTTGAATGGGGGTCCACTGTCCAAACTGAGGACAATTTGAGTATAAAAGCAAATGAGGAGTGTATGACATTGTAACTGTTGATTAATATTGGAATTCATGAGTCCACAGTGACATGAACAAATAAGACAAAGGGAAACAGGTCATCAGTGGATACTATGGCCAGGGAAGAAGGTTTGGTGAGGAACAGGTACCAGCAAAATCTCAACATGTTCTGCACAAAATACCAGTCACGTACAAAGAGAGACTTGGTGACTTTATAGTGGGAAAACATTGGCAGACACAAAATCACAAGTGATTAGGATTAATATCACCAAAATGGGATGGATTGATATTAAATGTATGATGTGATGCACTAAGAAAGGGCACAGCATATTGTTGTAGAATTCCCTGCAAGAATCTGTGGCTCTAGACTGGGGATGGGGAAACAGAGGGTGGACGCTCATCCTATGCAGTGAAAAGCTTGTACTCTGAAGATATTAGAGGCAGGGAAAGACTGCAGAACTGTTCTACCATGACCTATCAATGCAGTGTATGATTCCAAATAGTAGACCTAAACCTTAAAAGAAAAAGAGGTGTTATTTGGACAATTGGTAAAGTTTAAATGGGGTTTGTAAAAGATGCCACATTTAGCACAACAGCTATAATCAGAGATACTTCTTGGTTGAGTTTTTGTTTCTTTTTGGTGTTTGTTTTTTTGTATTGGGGATGGAACCTAGGGCCTCATGTATGCCAGGCAAGCACTCTGCCACTGAACTACACCCCCAGGTCTTGACTGAGTTTTTAAATAGTCCACTGTTGGTCTTCAATTTTTTTTTCTTTTTGGTGAATTAAATGGGAATAATATAGAGTTCACTACTCTCTACGTTCTTCAAGTTTTTAAGGGTGACACTAATTTTTGCCACCCTTCAATGATACAGTATTGTTTTTGATTTCCTATCTCTAATATTAATTATCTTTGCCCAAAATATCGGTTGAACATAGCAATAGTCACTTTTATTATCCTTGTAGTTATTATTTCCCCCACATTGCTCTGCACCTTTTATGATACCCCAATTAGAGCATTTAGTACCACCAAAGCAGGTTTTAAATTTTGTGCTGTTGCCTTGTGCTCTCTGTCCCCTCCCTCCAGTGATATTTTTCATTGCTGACTAGATGGCATGAGATGAGCTCCAAAGTCCCATCTTAGCATTGCATTCTCAGACCATTACTGGTACCAGATTTTCACATGTTGGATTCCTCAGCAAGAAAGACACTGGCAGGCAGGAAGTCGACTAGGGAGTACTCTGGGGATCAGTACTTGTAGTACAGAAGGAAAGACAAGGAAGCAGGACTGGGTAGAGAAAGAATGTGGCTGATTACACAGGGAGCTCAATAACTGGGCTGGTCCTCCAGAATTGTCCCTTGTTGCAGCAAGGGCCTTGCCAGCTTCCTGTGCCCAACAGTCACTGAATGATGGCCACTCGGGGAAGGGGTCTTGACCATCTCTGAAACTAAAGTAATTCCCAAGCAGGTAGATGATGGAGAGCTGCCTGCCAGTAGCACTTCAGCAGCAGGGGGACCAGTCTGTACTCAGGAGGGACTTGGTGGCTTGTCCGAGCATCTACCATGGCATATATGTAGTAACAGGAACACCCAATTTTGATCTAACCAAAATGCATGCGGTGATTGGGAAAAGAAATGTGTGTGTTTATGTGCATGTGTTTAGGTGTGTATGGGGCTGAGGAGTATAAAAATGGAAATTATCTTTTTACATGATTAATTCTCAAATATTGTTTCAAAAAAATTAAAATAAAAATATACTATGAAATAAGATGCACAAGTGGTGTAATTTACTCAGGCATTCCCATCTTCTCTTTATGAATGATCCCACTTTTTCTACCCACCAAGAAAATGTTATATTTCTAAAATAGTTTTTTCCAATAAGTTTTTAATAGCAAAGAAAAACATTTTGCATTGAATTTTCAACTTTTTGTCTTCCTGGACAGGAAGCTAACCTACCAATCCAGTGCTGGACCCCTGACAACCTTAGTGTCATTGAAAATGCAAAGTATTCACTAGTTGCCTCTTTTTAAAATTTATTTATTTATTTATTATTTTTATTTTTTGGTACTAGGGATTGAACTCAGGGTACTAGAACACTGAGCTACATCCTCAGCCCTATTTTGTGTTTTGTTTTGAGGAAGCATTAAGTTGCTTAGCGCCTCATTGTTGCTAAAGCTAACTTTGAACTTGCAATTCTCCTGTCTCGGCCTTCCAATCTTTTTTATTTTTTAATTTAACAAACTTTTCTTTTTCCAAATGTGTAATCAGTTTGACCTGTTTGTGCATTTCCACCAGCAGTCGGGCACCTCACCCTGATGTTTTCAGTGTAAATGACTTGAGCTTTGTGCTTTCAAACCAGTTTGATGAGTTCTTTACTAAGAAGCTCCTGAGAACTGCCCTGACCAGGAAACCATGACACTTCTGTCTCTCAGAGACTACAGCTGGATTATAAGCTTATAGTTGAGAGCTTCCTTGCAGCACTGGTCAGAAGTAGCTTTGTGGGTGAGTCACATAGATCCCTCTTAATGAGCCTGTTCTGAACTTGGCCTTTGGCTTTCTTTTGAGCCTTGGTCCCAGATTTGTTCATTGAGTCTTTTTCTTGTCTGACTTTCCTGCATTGTCCCTTGGTTCTCCTTGAGTGGGATTGTGAATCTTGGAAGGCAGTGGTGAGCACCGCAGCCTTGCTAAGATGTTGGGCAAAAAGCATCCCTCTTTTAAAATAAGGATTAATAATGGCCAGTTTAAAACTGTTTGACATCTTTCAAATTCTGTTCACATTTTCAGTTCTCACAGTAATTCGCCAGTGTCCATAAAGTGGATGTTATTCCCATTTGGTGAATGAGGAAACTGAGGTTCAAAGGGGCTGTGCTTCAGAGGTGAGATCTGTATATAAATACTGGACAATGAATTCAATTAACAATAGAGTTCCTTTGTGTTTCAGTTGGTTGTCTAGAATCTTAAAACAACTGCTGATAAAATAAATCATTTAAACGTTAAATTGTGTTAACCAGGAAGATATATTTTCTACCCAAGGGTTCTCCAGGGTTATTATTTATTTATTTATTTATTGGTACCGAGGATTGAAGTCAGGAGTACTCAACCACCGAGCCCCATCCTTAGTCCATTTTGGGTTTTTTTAATTCAGAGACAGGGTCTCACTGAGTTGCTTAGCACCTCGCCATTGCTGAGGCTGGCTTTGAACTCGCGGTTCTCCTGTCTCAGCCTCCCAAAGTGCTCCTCTGACCAGTGCTATAAGGAAGCTCTCTACTATAAGCTTATAATCCAGCTGTGGTCTCTGAGAGACAGAAGTATCATGGTTCCCTGGCCAGGGCAGTCCTCAGGAGCTTCTTAGTAAAGGACTCAACAAACTGGTTTGTAAAGCCATGCTAGGATTACAGGTGTGCACCACTAAGTCTGGCTTTAGGGTACCTTTTGATAGAAAATAAGCTTGTTCTAGAATAATTCTATCAGGTTTCAAGAATTTTGTGTTAAAGTTATTCTGCCTTTTAAAATATTTAAATTGTCAAACAGTGAATGGTGGAATTAGACAGTTCCATTCCTATTTGCTGGAGATTGTTGGGTGTAAGTTTAGAACCTTCAAAGCAAAACAGAAGTGGTGAGGAAGGTGAAGGAGGCTCCCAAGGCTTTGCAGGATCTTAGCAGTAGTAGTTGCAGAAATCACCATCTACACATGTTCCTTGGTATCCATGGGGGAGAGGTGTCAAGATCCCCCCCAAATCATGCTCAAATCCCTCCTAAAAAAATGGCATGGTGTTTGTACATAACCTATGCACATCCTCCTGTAAACTCTATAATACTTAAACAATGTAAAAATGCTATGCAAAGAGTTATGCTGTATTGTTTAGGGAATAACGACAGGAAAGAAGTCTGTGCATGTTCACTACAGACACATTTTTTTTCCCAAATATTTTTGATCTGTGGTTGATCTAAGCCATGCTTGATTGAATCTGGAACTCATGGATCCCCACAGCTGAATGTGTACTATATATACAGGGCAGAGTGCTAGAGAACATTTGAGTTCCACTCCATGAAGCACTCCTTCCTCTATTAGAATTCTCTGAACTCATTCAGCAATAAGTCATTTCACCCACTTGTACTTTTACATTACAGGCTACTTCAGCTCCTCACTTTTGCTGTAAAACAAAGGACTCATTTTTTGTTTGTGTTCTTTTTTGTCTGCTTTAAATAATATAAAATTACATCTGAGCAAGCACTGAGTGCATTAATGTCATATCTCCATTACTTGCTGAATGTTTATTAAGTAGACTGCCAAATTCTAGCCTTCCAGACAAGTTTATTGCACTGAAGCCTGAAATCACTGCCCATAGACTTTTGGCAGCTCTTATGTAAAAATGACAATGAACTTGGGGCAGGGCTTGAAATAATATAGGGAAGGTACAACATTTTTTTATAAGTTTCAGAGTTTGATTTTTAAAATAAACTATTTAACTTGTTTTAAAAGTAGTTAATTCATATATATTGTGTAAATTCAATGGCACAAAAAGTTATCACCAAAAAATCAAGTCTGCTTCTATGACACTATGATATATACTCTGTTTTTTGACCATGGTTCCTGGCTTATGGCTCCCTCCCAAGACAGCTATGGGAACTAGAATTTCCCTTCCTCAAGGCAGTTCATAGAAACTCTAATCTTCCCCCCAAATAGTCTTGGAGCTGCCCATAAAGAAATTCTTTCATCTATCCTTGTCCAATAGTAGGTCAGAAGAGAGACCACAGGGATCCTGCCCCACACCCTAGAGGAAGGGATGCTGCTGCCCAGAAAGGCCATGGATAATCTGAATAGACAGGCTTGCTGAGTCCCCATCCCCAGGACTCTCAGCAATCATTCCCATGCAATGACGTTTCCAAAGAACCCCAAACCAAAGGGTTCAGAGACCTCTGGACAGCTTAGCATGTGGAGGATCCAGGAGGAAGGAGTGCTTCTATTCCCCTTCCCCATGCCCCACCCTATGCAACTGAGCCCTCACTTTGTGGGATTGGACTTGATCTCTAGTGTCAGAACTGACTTGAACTGGAGGACACTCAGCTGGTGTCTGTTGCTGCTGAATGAATTACTTGTTTGGTGTGAGGGGAAGACTCCCACACATAATGACTAAGAAATTTTTGTGTTGTGGTGTGAGAGTAGAAGAAAAATAGCACTGGTTTTCCCCAGCACATCTCGCTATGTCCCAGAGCTACCAGTTTTCCTCTCTAGAGGAAACAAATTCCTTGCATTTCCCCTTCCAGAGAAAGCCTGAACATAGATTCTACACAAATGTCATCTTGCTACATCCACTTTTTTTCAATCCATATCAGAACATAATACAGCTACATTTCTTTCCCAGTGGCTAAATTGTATTAAATGGAAGGGATATGCCATAATGCACTTAATTATTAAAGGGCACTTAGGTTGTTTTCAATCTTTGTTAATAGCAATGCTGTAACATCCTGTCATGTGCCCAGAATGATATTCAGGACAACAACAATCAATTATATGACAATAATCTCATAATGTTATGTTGCCTAGTAATGTCATAACTATCTTAGTTTGTGTAAGAGTGCTCTATGATGATGTTTGCAGAACAAAAATACTTGCCTAATAATGTATTTCTCACAACCTCTCTGTTATAGACACATAGATCTCTCTTATGTTTAAACCTTTGCTTCACTGGAACTTATTTTGGAATAATGAGTGATGTAGGATTCCGAAAAACTTTTCTACATGGCTACCAAGTTAGTAACAGAATAATTCATCTTTTACCACTGATTTGAAAGGACTCTGTTACAATCAAACTCTTTATGTGGTAAACTTCTGAAATTTTTATTTTATTGTTTTTATAGTTATATCTTCCTATAGAAATATTTTAATTATTATTGTCTTACAATGTATTTTAATATCTATTAGGGTGGTTTCCTCCTATTATGATTATGATTTTTCAGAATTTTCCTATTTTTTCATATGGCCTGTGGAAAACTGATATGGATTACCTGTTTCCCCTCAAATTTCAAGTGGCTATCAAGGACTTGAAATACAGCTAGTGTCACTAATGAACCAACTATTGAATTTTATTTAATGTTAATTTATTTAAATAGCTAGATGTGGCTAATGACTACTGTGTTGACAAGGTAACTCTAACAGGTTCTTGTTTGCATATAGAAAGGGTATTGATTTCTGAACATGAATTTTGTACTCAGCCACTTACTCAAGACTTTTATTAACTGTAATCATTTTCAGTCAATTTTCTTGGCCCTTCCAGGTACACAAGTATATAATTAGAAAGTGACAACCTGTTTTCTTCCAATAATCTTTTTTTTTTTTGGTGCTGGAGATTGAATCCAGGACCTTGCACAAGCTTGGCACAAGCTTAGCTCTACCACTGAGCTATACCACTGGACCTTTTCGATTTTTATTTTGGGACGGGGCCTTCCTGCATGGCCCAGGCTGACCTGGAACTTGTGATCCTCCTGCCTCAGTCTCCAGAGTAGTTGAGATTATAGACATGCACCATGAGCTCAGTCCCAATTAAAGTTTTCTATGTATTTATTTGTATCTTTTAGTTTGATTGAAACAGTGGTACATTGACAATTTTATGAGATTAATTAAATCATTCCACAAACATTAACTGCCTTTTAAATGTTAAAGGACTTGGAAGATACAAAATAACTAAGACATTTTCTTTGCCTTGAAGAATTTGTAAGTAGTGTGATAGGATCATCTCACAGGAAAATGTAATATAAGCCAGGTGTGGTGGTGCTACTCAGGTGACTGAGGCAGGAGGATGTTATGGTTTGGATATGAGGTGTCCCCCAAAAGCTCACATGTGAGACAATGCAAGAAGGTTCAGAGGAGAAATGATTGGGTTGTGAGTCTTAACCCAATCCCTGAATTAGTCCCCTGATAGGGATTAACTGAGTGGTAGAGTGTGGCTGGAGGAGGTGGGAATTGGGGCGTGGCTTCAGGAGATAATATTTGTATCTGGCAAGTGGAGTCTCTCTCTTGCTTCCTGATCACCGTGATGTGAGCTGCTTCCCTCTGCCACCCTCTCCTGCCATGATGTTCAGCCTCACCTCAAGCCCTTGAGGAATGGAGCTGGCCTTCTACGGATTAAGACCTCTGAAGCCATGAGCTCTCAAATAAACCTCTCTTCCTTTACAGTTGTTCTGGTCAGATCTTTTAGTCACAGCAGCAAAATAGTTGACTAAAACAGGGGATCACAAGTTCAAGGCCAGCCCTGGCAATTTAGCAAAACCCTGTCTCAGTAATAGAGCTCATTGGTAGAGCACTTGGCTAGCATGGGTTCAATTGCTAGTACTACAAAAAAGAAAAAGGAAAAAATAGAGAAGAGTAATACAGTATGATAAAACCCACGACAGATATATGTAAGATTAAGGTTCTTTGGGGAAGCAATGGCATAAGAGAGAAGAGTTCCTCAAGTGGTATGTGTGTGTGTGTGTGTGTGTGTGTGTGTGTGTGTGTGATGAAGAGTGGAAGAGGGGGCATGGATTTTGGACAAAGGAGATGATAACTGATTTATATGTAAATATCTTAGTATTATTTTTCTTTTTGTTTACTCTTTATATGTGGTATTGACATTTGATAAAATATTTACCCAAGATTGATCAAACATTTTGAAATAATATTTATGTTTGGAAACTCGGTTTTCATAAAAATAAATGTGATATTTTCAACTAATGTTTTAAGTTACCTGCTTCTAAGGCTGGCAGTATAATTTAGCTGTAGGTAAATTTCAAAGTTAATTTTGTAGCAGTCTTAACTGTTCACTAGTAATTATTTCACACTGCAAATTCATTATGCCTCAAAATGTATGATCTTTTCTCAGTAAAAGCACCTTTACACCAGGAGGTTTTATGTTTCATACAGAGTTGAAGGGATGAACTTAAATTTCCTTTGAAATACTTAGCTATATTGTTCTTCTAGAAATGCTGAAATTCTAATTAATCATCTAGCAAAACAAAAAGCCAGTGTGCATGGGAACTCTTTGATACATGATGCTAATCCTTTTTCTAATGTCATCTGGGTCATGGTCATGAAGACTCTAGTATTATAAAAGCTCTCAGTTAAGATGTCAACTTGCCAAGTGATCAATTTATCAAATTATATACATACCTATTTTTAAAAAATTAATTGCTTATGAACTGTGTACCAATGTGCTGAGGCTTTGGTGTTCAGTGCATTTGGAGGATGGTGGTATCACAATTGTCAGGGGTTGTAAATGTCCACCAAATAGAAGGCCATGGACTGGATTGAAAATAGTATATATCTGTTGTATCTGTCAAATTTATCAAATGAATCCCATACATTCTTTTCTTTATTTACTTTTTTTTTCAGTGCTGGGAATCAAATCCAGGGCCCTGTGCATGGTTGGCAAGCCTTCTACCACTGAGTTATATCCCAAATTCTCACATTTCTTTACAGTGATCTTTCTAGGCTGAGTTGAAGGTTTTGCCCCCCAATGAAAAATGTTGTTATTGTTTTCCCTTTCTGTAAGTTGAGGATTTTTTTTTTCTTTTCTTCTTGGTATTGGGGATGGAACCCCTGGTCTTCTATATCCTAGGCAAGCACTTTACCACTGAGTTATACATCCAGGTTCTTTCTATCTAAATTGTGGATTTTCAATGGAATAAATAAATGTTTATTTTTCATAGAAATATTAATTTTCCAGGAATTTCACTTTTTGAATACTAGAGCACTTCTGAAACACTCGGCTTCTATATAGGGCTTACCCCAACATGTAGCGGAAGTTGTATCTTTGAGAACTGTGAGGATGTCAATGGCTCTCACTTCTAGGCCCAATTTCTTCATGCTCTATCTGAAGCTCTTCCTTTACTTCCCCCTCAAGAAAGCAGACCAGTTGGGCTGGGGATGTAGTTCAGTGGTGGAGCACTTGCCTGGCATGTACAAGGCCCTGCCAAACAAACAAATAAATAAACAAAAACAAAGGAAGAAGAAAGACCAGCAAATAAAGAGATGTAGGAAGGATGGCATTGGTGTATTGGTCAGGATAGGCACTATGCTATGCTTCATCAATATTCATGTGAAATTCCAGTGGCTTAAAACAAAAGCTTTTAATTGTTTTATTTCTTGGATGCTACCTATCCGTTGGATTGACAGAGGAGCTATGTGAACGTTAGTGACTCAGGAACTTGGGCTAATGAGCAGCCACCATTTTGAACATTGATAGAGATGAGAAAATTCTAAGGCATCAACCCAGACTCTTAACTCACAACATATGGGCTGGAACTAGGCCCAAGATCCCACCTAAGTAAAGTTCTGAAAGTGGAGATAACTCAAAATATTTGATAAAGGAAACCAATGATTACTATGATTGTATTGAAAATGCGGAAAGAGCAGTTTGGGCAAGAGCAGAGGTGATCTCAGCACAAATGAAACAATGTGAACAAGGAGAGAGCAGAGTGTTGGCTGGTCTGTGTTATTCTCACTTCCCCTTTCAACTCTTTTCCAATTCAATGTGATTCTATCAACATATACTAAATGCTTTAGAGTGCAAAATACCTGCTTATGTAAAGGTAAGCGGAAGTAAAACTGCGGATATCACTTTTCTTTTAGATGTTACACTCAGACTACTTTGAGGTCACCTTAAGGAAAACCAACAATGATCAAACAGTGGCCCCCAAATCAAACTTAAGCATATATAAGCAGTTAGACTGTAAAAATAGTGTGGATAGGTATTGGGTTAATTGATACTTCAAAAGAAAAATTAGATTCCTTCCTCAGATCATTTACTAGCACACATTACAGATACATTTGGCACATGATACTAAAGGCAAGAGCCACAAAAGCAAAAATAGATCAGTGAACTTCATCCACATAAAAAATTTTGTCAGCTTTTAAGAAAATTATTAAATAAATGAAGAGACATCTCACAGAATGAGAGATAATAATTACAAGCCATATATCTGATAGGGGATTTGTATTTGAAACACACACATACCTATGTTCCTCAACTTGAGATGGGGTTATATCCTAACTAAGCTCATTGTAAATTGAAAATATTGTTACACAGAAACCTAACCTACTGAACATCATAGTTAGCGACATAGCACACTGTCCTCTTAAATCACTGGCCTTCTTTCTTCTTCATCTTGTTTTTCGTAGTGCTGAGAACAGAAAACAAGTGTTGTGCCACTGAGCTATGTCCCCAGTCTAACTGGTCTGTTTTTTTGAAAACAGGTAAGGGAAGAATTTCTGGTAGAGCATGAAGAAATTGGGCCTGGAAATGAGTTCACATTGGCCTCCTCACATACCCTTCTCATAGGCATAACTTGAACTACACGTTAGGGTAGGCTCACCACTTGCACAGAAGTTGAGTGTTCCAGACAGAAGCACTCCAATGTTTGCATGGCTGAGTGGGAGCTGCAGCTCACTGCCACTGCCCAGCATTAAGGCGCGGGGGGGGGGGGAGAGAAAGATATGGAGATCCACAGTTCATATCACTAGCTCCAGTGAAGATCAAAATTCAAAAAAAGATTCAAAATCAAAATTTAAAATTTGGTATATCATCTATTGAATACATATCATCTTCACAGCATCATAAAGTTGAAAATCATTAAGAGAAACCATTCTAAGTTGGGAGCCATTTGTACTTAAAAACCCCTCAAACTACAGTAATAAGACAACTCAATTTTAAAATGAGCAAAGGATTCTCTGAAGAATATAAATGGCTACTAAGCATGTGAAAAGATACTCAACTTCATTAGTCATTAGAAAAAAACAAATCAAAACCACAGTGAGATGCCACTTCATACCCCCTGGGATGGGTAGAATTGGAAAGCCAGACAATAAAAATTGTTGGCAAGGATGTCAAGACACTGGGAGCCTTTGGGGAACAGTTTGGCAGTTCTTCAGAAAAGTTAAATACATGGGACAGGGGATGGGTGCTTGCATATGGCCTGGAGTGCCATCCCCAGCACAAACAAACAAACAAACAAACAAAAGATACAAAGTTACCATAGGATCCAGCAATCCCACACCTAAGTATGTATCCAAGAAAATGAAAATGTTTTCACGGAAACACTTGTACACATATGTCCATAGCAAAGCCAGAGAACTTGCTTGGTTCCTGGCTGGCTGGATTCAGTTGCCCACCTGCATAAGAAACAAGTAAATGATACAAAAGGAAAAATGAATTTAATGCAGTTTGGATAAAACTGGGGAGAAGCTCATCGGCCTCCACTGGTCTTAAAACAGTAGTTGCAACTTATAAAAACAAAAGCTGGAAAATATCCACATGTAGACTTAGCTAGGTTGTGCTAGCCAGAAATGTTGTAATTACTGTTTTTCAATCCTTGCTGCCACCATCTTTGTGGGCAAGTTTTGTTTTGTTTTTTTAATCTACCATTGAGATGGAGAAAATAACCAGTAAATTGAGGAACAACTAACTTAGGGCTTTTAATTTCATTGGGGCACTGTTACAACAGCAGCATTATTCTTTTTTGGGGGAGTACTGGGGACTGAACTCAGGGGTACACGACCATTGAGCCACATCCCCAGCCCTATTTTGTGTTTTATGTAGAGACAGGGTCTCACTGAGTCACTTAGCACCTCGCCACTGCTGAGGCTGGCTTTGAACTTGGGGTTCTCCTGTCTCAGCCTCTCAAAGTGCTGGGATTACAGGGCAGCATTATTCTTAATAGTGAAAACATGGAAACAGTCTAGATGCCCATCAACTGATGGTGAATAAACCCAATGTAATGTATCTCCACAATGGAATATTTTCAACCATAAAAATGAGAAATTGATACTTGCCACAATGTGGATGAACCTGGTATACACTGTGTGAAGCAAAAGAAACCAGGCACAGAAAGTTCTGAATGATTCCATTTGTATAAATGGAATAAAATGTCCGGAATAGGCAAATCCATACACACAGAAAGTAAATCACTGGTTGCCAGGAGCCGGGAGGAGAGGGGCATGGGGCATGACTGTTGATGTGTGTGGAGTTTCTTTGTGGGATAGCGGAAAAGTTCTGGAATCTAGTGGTGATGGTTGCACAACTGCTAAGTCTGACACCAGTTTTAATAAAATACATATAACTACATCCAACTATATACACAGTTAAATAAAATAGGAAGGTCATTGGCATGGGTTCTTTCTGTATCCCGAGCTATTAGGTAAGCATGTAAGAACTTAACTTGGAAACAATTCTTGAAACTAAACTGATTTAAAAAAAGATCTCAGCCAATTATGGATCTCAGCAACTAGTCAGCTGGTTCCATACTAGGGACCTCCCATCAGAACATACTCCAATAAGGCAGAAGCTTCACCATACTAAGCCCAAATAAGGCAGAAGCCTTGCTGTAGGCCATTAGGTGATTTCCTGATTTTGCTTCTGTGTTCAGCCTATGTAAGCCCAATGCTCTGCTGCGGGGTGGAGCCCTCTGGACCTCTTCTGATTCCAAGTACTGCTTGATTTATAAACTGTTCTTTTCTCAAATTCTATCAAATTTATTTTGTCTAAAGTTTTAACAACATACTACATGATGAGATAACAAGTGATTTTTATCTTTTCTTTCTCTCACCTTTCAGAACATACCTTTGTAATTAGTAAAAGAAAACCATTAAAACAATTTAGATCAAATTCAAAAACTGAAATCTTGCATTTCCCTAATCATCTTTGAAGTGATATACAAAGTTCTAGAATAAGCAAAACTAAATTGTGCTGGGAAAAATTTCTGGAAGAGGTGGTTTCCTCTGGAGGGACAAGGGAAGAGATTAATAGGAGAGGGCATGAGGAAATTTGCTGTGGTGACAGAATCAGTAGAGCTCTGGGTTATACAGATGAGTGCATCTGTCAAAACTCAGGGAATGTACATTTAAGATTTGTGCATTTCATTGTATATAAATTTCACATAAAAAACCATAAACTTATTGAATTCAAGTTAATGGTACGAATGCCATACTAGTTGGAATGTGTACTTTGAGGTACATATTTAAATAATGAAGTAGGTTAATGGATGAATAGTGATGACAGTGATATGATAAAGCAAATATTTTTAAATGTTAACAGTAGAATATAGGTGGTGGGTATGTGGGTGTTCACTGCATCATATTTGAAACTTCTGAATAAAACACTGGGGAGAAAGAAACCCAATATAAAGACTTCATTATCTATCCCTTGATTCCCCAAACTCCATCTTATTTAATTGCCTATTTTCCTTGTTGGCATTTGCACTGGTTGTAGAATTCATCTTTAGCACCTGCAAATTATTCTTGCTTTCTTCCCCTTTTTATTAATGATAACATCATTCATCACGTTGTGAACATTTCCCAGAAAAAAATTATTTTTTCTCCCTCCTGTCTCCCATATCCTCCAATCCAATTAAGCTCTAATTTTTTCTCATTCAATTTTAGTGTCTCACTTCTTTTACCATCAGCACTATCTAAATTCTGCACCAATTACCGGCATTCTAGTGGCTGTTTCCATGGAGAAATAAAGTAGAATCCTAAGAAAATAATTTGCACGTAATTTTAAAAGATGTAATTTTTTACATGCTTGCCTACAGAATGGTTCTGATACTGTATTAGACTATTTTAGATTCTTGGTAAGTCTTCAAACTCTGAATTCCAGCCTCACTTCCTTTTAGTTTGTATGCTAATGATTTGGGTAATTTAGATGCCTGAACTTGTATCACAAAAAGCAGAATGATAAGGATTATGTATGACTGGCTCTACAGTCAGTCCTGCTAAGTGAACTATGCTAACATTGTCAGTTATCATTTTGGTGAGTATGTTACCTGAAGGTCCATCTTAAAACGAATTTATCTAGGAAGACTCACCAAGGAGTGAAATTGCTTATAATTAGATGTCCCAGGGGTACTTTATTAACTTCTTTTCCTTGATGGATACACAAGTGGGCTGTTGGTAACATCTACCTTACAATTTTCTCTTATTAAAGTAATTATAGCTGAGATATATAGTATTTGGGAATCTTAATTATCTGACTGTATGTTGGAATGGAACTGATTTTTATAAGGAAGAACTTGGCTCTGTCAGAAATATTTTCCTGTTAGGCACAGTTGCACACGTCTGTAATCCTAGTGACTCAGGAGACTGAGGCAGAAGGATCTTAAGTTTGAGCCCAGCCTGAACGCTTGGTAAGACCATGTCTCAAAATAAAATTAAAGGGCTGGAGATATAGTTCAGTGGTGGAGCACCCCTGGGCTCAATCCCCATTACAAAAAAAAAGTTCCCCACAAGAATATGGTGTGGTGATTTTTTGCAGAAACTTCTTTTTTTTTTTTTTTCTTTTTTCTTTTTGCACTGCTGGGGATTTAACCCTTGCATAGGCCAGGCAAACACTCTACCACTGTACTACATTCTTAAAGGAGCCAGTCAATCCGGCTCTTGATTTGGTTGTTAGAGTACAAGGGCTGTTGAAGACCTCCAGATAGTAGCCAATTTTCAAAATCAAAAGTTTCTGGAAAATATTTTAAAAATACACAGTCCTTCAGTTCTTCCATTTTAAACTTTATCTTCAGAGGAAGCCACATCATTAAGGAGGCATATAACTGGTCTCTAGAAAAAGCTCTTAGTAAATTACAGTAGTGTCATATGCCATTAGTTTACCATGAGGTCTCTGTAAGAAAATGAGTTAAATTCATGATTGCATGCATTCATGTATAGCTCTAAATTATTGACTGCCTATTCTGTCAGAGATCATACCAGGTACTTTGAGGGCACCATTTAATCTTACTCCATGGAAGAGATGTTACCCTTATCTTACAGATGAAGATACTAAAGTTAAGCTAAGTTACACAGCTCATAATATCATTCAAACTCAAGTTTGTCTGCTTTTTAAATCTGGCGAGCTAACCCCACTGGAAATTTCCCATTTTATCACACTCTACAGCCTTAGCATCTGCACAGGTACCTTCACAAGCGTTTCTGCCTTTCATCTTTGTCCTGGTTTTATCCTTCTTCCTCGCCTTTACTATTGCTTTGCTTCACTTATTTCCTCAACTGTTTATGTAATGCCCAGACTCGAGACCACCAGAGACCACCAGGAGTCCGATTCCGATGTAATCACAAAAGGGTCTTTAATTCAAACTCGAGTAGGGTCCGCCAACCCACACCGACGCAGCAGGTTAGGAAGTGCGGCCCCATCCTAGGGGAGAAGGGATTTTTATGGGTTACAATTGCAAGCAGGGGAGCACATGCCTTGGCGTTACAATATTGGATAAGGGAAAGCGCGCGCAGGGGAAACAGCAGTAGGATTGGATGGGGATGGGTGAAATCACTGGGTGGTCAGTGGGCCTTTAGACTGATAGGTCTGGCTACAATGAGCTCATTGCCTGGCCTTCTGATTAGCTGACTCAAGTTGCAGAACCACTTTTTGGCGCCAGGGAGGGGTGCCATTGTGTTGCAACTTCCAGTAACTAGGTGGGGGACCTAGGGCTCTGGACAAGAGGCCTAGAGTCACAAAATGGCTTTAGTCTGGTCCTTTCATTTACTTTCATAATACTTTTAAGAAACTGCCTAAAATCCTTGTGGATTTATGTCCCATGAATGTATAAAGAAAAGTAAATTAAAAAACCCCTATAAAACCCTGTAATAATTACTTTTACCTAATGTTGGCTGGGTTTTTCTTGTATTATTTGCTTTTGTTAAGATTTCAGGTTTTTGTTCTAGCGTACATGCTGCTTCAGTTATGAAATAATGAGGAAATCCTTCTATATTAAACTGCCTCTGGTGTTTCTGAATACAGTAAATAAATTGTACCTAAGGCTTACACAGTAGCATACATTAGGCTTGGTATAGACAATTACATTTGAGGAAAAGGAAGGGAGGTTAAAGTAGTAGTTAATAAATGAATGTTCATAATAAAAGCTAGGTTTAAGATTGCATTATTTGTCACTGGGTGCAGGGGTGCACACCTGCAATCCCAGAAACTATGGAGGCTGAGGCAGGAGGATTGAAAGTTTGAGGCCCACTTTGGCAAGTTAGCAAGATCCTGTCTCAAAAATAAAAATAAAATAAAAAGGCTAGAGATGTAGTTCAGTGGCAAAGGACCTTCAATTTAATCCCCGGTTTAAAAAAAAAAACGTATTTAACTCCCTGCTTCAAATGTAACAGAATGTGACATATAGCTTGCTGAGGTCTACTGACTGGAAAACTGGAACCAACCCTCTTTTCACTGTCCTTCAGATTATTCTAAAATTCTCAGGATACTTGGAAGGTACAGGTTATTTCCTAATAGAAACCACCAATTTTTTTTTAGAAACTCCTCTTCTGTATTATCTGGCCTTTTTCAAGATGACCCAAGCTCACTGTCATAACAAAGGACATAACATAGGCATTCAAAGGGAACGTTCTACCTCCCTGGTTTCAAGTGATTTTCTTGGTAACCCTAAGCATGGGCTGATACGGAACACTGGTTTTCCCATTTGTTCCTCTGGCTCTACGTGGCATTAGGGTACCAAGTTCTGTGACCGCATCACATTTTTTTACCCTGGCGTAACTTTTTCTCTTTTCTGTTTGGTTGGTTTTGTTTTGTTGAGTCTTATAAAAATATTCATCTTACACTTGAAGCCACCTTTACCTTCCAGAAGTGTTCTGCTGCTAACAATTTCAGGGGTTAATTAGGTGAGGCAAAAAAAAAAAAAAATTTGTTACTTGAATTCCCAGTGACTTAGCAAAATAAGGTCCTACCAGTTTACAGGAAAATGGAGGAGAGACACAAATTTAGGTGTCATTTCATGCTAGTGTGATATTATTACATGTGAACAGTAAATGTTGCACTTCCCTGTTTACAGATTCAAATCATCAATGCAAGTTGAGATAAGAGAATAAGAGTAAACATTCTTCAGAAATTTTTCATTTCAAATTATACATACATTAAAAATAAATTGGGACAAAGATTATTTTCCTGCGTTTTACATTGCATTAACTTCTTCAACTAGATGGCTTCCTCAGTATCTCAGGCAGATTGGCTCCAGGATCCCCATGGATATACCAAAACTCACAGATCTCAAGTCTCTTATATAAAATGTCCAAGATTTGCATATATTTCATACATATCATCCTATATACATTAAATCATCTCTAGATTATATATCATGTCTAATATGGTACCTACCTATCACTTAATTTGCATGGACTCAGTGTAGTACTCAGTGCAAGGCAAAGCTTTCAAGTTCAGCTTTTTGCAACTTTCTGAAATTCTTTTTTTCTGAGTATTTTTGACCCATGATTAGTTTTACCTGGAGATGTGGAACCTATGGATATGGAGGGCCAAATACAATGCAATATTCTCTGTCGTGGACTTCTTCTTTCAGGGATTTGCAGTCAAAATTTGTAAGAATATACAGAATCCAGTTCATAAAGTATATGTATATATTGATCAGATCATTTGACAGTGTGAGGATCTCAGGGAGGGGGAAAAACTATTAATAAGTAAAAGGCAGGTTAAATTCCTTCAATAAAACATTTCAGTGGTTCTCTTACTTTTTTCTCTCATGTACTTTTTATTTAGAAAATAATTTTTCTTTTTTCTTTTTTTGGTACTGGGGATTGAACTCAAGGGCACTCGACTACTGAGCCACATCCCCAGCCCTATTCTGTGTTTTATTTAGAGACAGGGTCTCACTGAGTTGCTTAGCACCTCGCCATTGCTGAGGCTGGCTCTGAACTCGTGATTCTCCTGTCTCAGCTTCCCTAAGTGCTGGGATTACAGGTTTGAGGCACCGCACCCGGCTAAGAATTTTTCTTAATAAAGTGAGTTTATGAAATAATAATTCCGTTTTCTACATTTATTTATCAACAATATGTAAGTGTCCAGTCAGAAAGCATAATCAACCTGATATGACAGTGGTGTCCTAGCAAAGACAAAGATATCTAATAATGAAGCCTCATAGTGAGTAAACATCGATTTCCATTAGATTTGGTCAAATACTGAAGACAAATCTCCATTAAATCTCTTTGGGTTCAAGGGAAATAAAGAACATTTATAAAGACAGTCAAGAGCATCAGGAAACTAAGAGGAAGAAAGGATCTGGGTAAAGCAGGATCTTGCCAGGACCCTTTCTCTTTGGCAGCCTTACCAGATTATCTGCAAGTGCTTCAGATAATACGTTACTTGCACATTTTGAACCTTTCTCACTAAAACCATGCTCCACCATCTACCAACTTTCCAGTCCAATATGGTCTGTTAGGTTACAACAAATGTTTCTAAGTCATCGACAAGCTCATGTATGATCAATAAATTGAATGAACTCAACACAGCATGGAGTTGTTCTAGCTCCTAAACACAGGCTCTGGGACAGCAGAAGTGAAAATTTAACTGTAAGAAGGAAAGGGAAAAAATTCTCAGTCATTTTAGTTCCATTCTTAGAGAAATAAAAGGAGTGTCTGCACCTGGGGCTCCTCCCTAGAGAGGCATCCCCCAAAGTTTTGCATGACTCTGGGCCCTGGCGGGTTGCACTTCCTCCTATGAACAGAGCTTCTCTCCCACCTGCTTTGTGTAGTACTCAAAAGGGAAAATATTGCTTGATTGCTTTTGTGTGGTTTCTAACGTTCCCTCAAGCAGCCTTTACTGCTTGAGAAGAGGTCACGCAGGTTATCTCTTGAGGTATAACTACCGTTTTTCTTAGCGCTTTAGTTATAAAGATATATGTTTTGAGATGTTTTTTCCTAAGCTTACTTTTACTATAAATTCTGTTCTTTTTAATGAACATTTTTGCAGAATGTACTATTTTCAGAAACATATATCTGGCGTTATAGTAGAAACCCTGTGCTTAATACTTATCAGATATTTAATAAATATAGATAAAATTATTATAATTAATAATTGTATCAGAGGAATTTTAAAAATGATTCCAAGCAATGAATGTGTTGACAATAAACATAATTACAAAAATTAAGCAAGATCATTTGACTCTCTTGAGTTTAGAATCTTTGGGTCATTTTAATTTGCATGATACATTTATCATTACTGTTTTAGAGAAACAGAAGCTAACTTTTCATTTTCAAGGCTTAATGAACAATAATCCATGAGTTGTTGAAGTTGAATAACAGGAAACTGTACTTGTTTTTCAAACCATTTGGCGACTGTAAGAAGCTGCTGGTCATAAAATGCACGTCCAATAAACTGCAGTCCTATTGGCAACCCTTGGCTTGAGAGGGCTACAGGGATACTCACTGCAGGCAATCCTGAGGAAAAAAAGAAAGCCATTAGTTGATTAATTCGCCATCTTAAGAAACAGAGACATCTTCTATTGTCTAGTGCTAGGGGGGAAAGGCAGAATAAGGTTTAAAAAACCAAATACTATATTCTGTATTTTGCACAACACTTTGTTTACTTAATGTGTCTTAGAAATCATTCTGTCAGTTTATAAAGACCTTCAATTGCTTTTTTTTTGACTATTTGATTTTAATGAATATTCATGAGTATTCTGTGCATCCTAAGTTTGCATCAAAGACAATTTAGTAATAAATGAGCTTAAAGTAATTCTAGCACAATTAAAAAAAAAACTTCACATAATGGTTGCACCTTACATTCTTTTGCAAAAAAAAAAAAAAAGTTTAGGACTCCACTATGTGGTTTTGCCATAATTCATTCAACCAGTCTTCTATGATTGGGCATTTAGGTTGTTTTTAAAATATTCAGCTATTTTATATAATGTTCCAGTATATAATAATTGTGTATATGCTTTTTGCTATTCTTGAAAGTTTCTCAAAGAGGGACTGCTTCATCAAAGAATAAATGCATATGTAATTAGAAATTCCACTTCAAAGCAGCTGTACCAATTTGAATTTCCATCAGAAAAAATTAATGCTTCTTTTCCTATAGTCTTGCCAACAGAGTTTGTTGTTGAGCTTTTGAATTTTTTCCCATCCGCTAGATAAGGAAGTAGCTCAGGGTAGTCTGAATTTCAGGTTTGAGATAGAGAAGGTATAAGATCACAGGACATTCTGTTATGCCATTAAAGAAAGTTTTCAAAAATTGAAATGGGAACAGGTATAAAGGACACCTACAACTTGAAAGGACTCCTATTGGCCAAATTTAGGACAATTCAAATATCAAAAACAATGACAATAATTGTTTATAATACATTCAGTTTTTTTTAAAGAGGAAAGCTTTTATTTAGAGAAGTCTGCTAGTTAATAAATGAATGTTAAAACTAGGTTCAAGATTATCAGGGAATAAGATAGTCACATGGTCCCAAGAGTTATCACTTCATAAGTTGCTTACAAATCATAAAAGGAAAAATGTACCTTACCTACTTAACCAAGAGGGACAAAATGACAGTAACTGTTTCCTGAAATGAAAAGTATATAGTACTTCTACCAAAAATGTTTAACTTGACCCAATTAGAAAGAAACAATCTGATGAAATCCATATTATAAATGAGATATCTTATAGGACCAGTAGACTGAACTCTTCAAAAAAACAAAAAAAAAAACCTCAGTGTCATTAAAGAGAAAACATTTTAAAGATGGATGATTTCTCATTAAAAACTAAGCAGGACACAAGAAAGTGGCCTGACATTTTTTTGTGCCAAAGTTAAGAGCCATTGAACCAGAATCCTATACCTGCAAAAGAGTCTCAGAAGGAAATCAGAGATGATTTGCTGCCAGAAGGAACTACCCTATAAGAATGGCTCAAACGATTTCTCTAAACAGAAATAAAGTGATAAAAGAATCTTCATACTTTAGGAAGACTAAATACAGAAAATAGAAACGTGGGTAAATAAAACAGACTTTTTTCTTGAGTTTTCTACATTATGTTTGATGATTGAAACAAAAATTATAATAGAGCCTGATGTGGTTCCAAAAAAAACATTAGAAGCCGGGTGCGGTGGCGCAAGCCTGTAATCCCAGCACGTAGGGAGGCTGAGATAGGAGAATCATGAGTTCAAAGCCAGCCTCAGCAACAGTGAGGTGCTAAGCAACTCAGTGAGACCCTGTCTCTACATAAAACACAAAATAGGGCTGGGGATGTGGCTGAGTGGTCGAGTGCCCCTGAGTTCAATCTCCAGTACCAAAAAAAAAACCCAAAAAACAAAAATATCAGAAACATGGGAGGTGATGTTCTAGATTTTAAAAAGATAATTGTAAACAAATACAATATGACCGAGGAAAAAAACGACATATAAAAGACATGTTTTGGGGGGCTGGGGTTGTGGCTCAGTGGTAGAGCGCTTGCCTTGCATGCGTGAGTCACTGGGTTCGATCCTCAGCACCACATATAAATAAATAAAAATAAAGATATTGTGTCTATCTACAACTAAAAAATATTTAAAAAAAAAAAAAAAAAAAAAGACATGTTTTGGTACAACTAAGAAAATGTGAATATGAAGTGTAATCATATTATTACTGAATTGTTAGTTTTCTTAGGTGTGACAATGGAATTGTGGTTATGTAGAATGTCTTTATTCTTAGAAGATTTGTGCTAACTTATTTAGGTGTGAAGTGTCATGATATCTGAAACTTTCAAATGATTCAGTTAAAAGGTCTGTGTGTGTGTGTGTGAGTGTGTGTATGTGCGTGTGTGTGTGTGTATGTGTGTACAGAGAAAGAAAATAAGGTAAAATGTTAATGAGGATGAATCCTGGAGAAGGGCATATTAATGTTCATTACATCATTATTTTTAACTTTTCTGGAGTTAACTTTTAATATTTAACTTTTAATATTTTCAAAATGAAAGGTAAAAAAATACTAAGTGTATTTTTTAGGTGTGTGTATGTGTGTGTGTGTGCACACACACTCTTAAGTATTCCAGAAGGACAGGCTATTTCTTTGAGGGAACAATCTAGCTAGACCCTAAATCGAAGACCAGGGCACCTGCCTAAAAATTTGAAGAAAACCAGAACACTCTTGAGGGGCTCTCACCTGCCATATTTACAGCCTGTGTAAAAATATCATCCTGGGCACTCCGTGTTCTGTTGTCTTCTTTGATAAACTCTGAGTATGGTACTGCCTCATGCAGGGTGGTGGGGGTTAGCAAGACATCCACTCCAGAGTTAAAAACATTCACAAAATCATTTGCAATGAGGCGCCTCACCTTCTGTGCTTTGATGAAATAATTCTCATAGTTTCTGTGGAAAAAAATAGATGATATTTTAAGGACTTTGTCAATTGTTTTTTAATCGATTCTCTTACATTGGGCTTCTTAGCAAACAACTGGATTCTTGGCTTTTATGAGCAGGCATCATTAAAATGTTTAACACATAAAGATGAGTTCTGATCAACTCTGCTGTTTCTTTGAAAATTTATACATCTGGCATTTAATTAATCAGAATTCACTACTAGATGCAATTTCACACATTTAATCACAAAATATCAATACTTCCAGAGACATTGCTAAACAAGAACATTCATCTGGGGGTGAAGAAAATCAGGTGCATAGCCATTGAATAGGCTTCCAAAAGTCATAAAGCTAGGCAGTGATAAAGCAGATAAGAACATAGGTCTCTAGAGGCTCAACCAATCTTTTTTCTATTACAATATTTTATTTCATCTATTGTAAAATGATTCATTATAAGGACTCTCAAGTATTGTAAGATTCTTATATGCTCTCTGAATTAGACACTGGGAAACACATCTAGGAAGAAGGTTCTACAAAAAGACACTAGGAAAAGTGTGCAGTGTTTGTAATTTTGAATTTCATGAATAGTGTAGGTAGAAAGTGGGGATATGAGATTCAAGTAACGCTGCTTACTTTACTAAAAGATTAAGAGAAACGCTACACATAAAAGTGATCATATGTCAATGATGCAAAGAAAGGGAAGAAAACTTTTCAGATCCTTCTGAAGCTACTGAAGAAGGCTAACGAAAGAACTAACTGCTCTAAACCTCAATTTCCTCTACTGTAAAAATAGATACAATATCTCCAGTCTCACCAAGGACCAAATAAAATGTGATAAAAATTTGAAATCTTTCTTACCCTAGAAAGATTTACAGAGTACTATAAAAATCAGATTCCTTACTATCACCATCTGACTACAGTGACTGTAGAGCTATGAATGCAGGTATCATCTGGAATTTACAAAATATGTTGGGCGTGGTGGCACATGTCTATAACCTCAGCTACTCAGGAGGTTTAGGCAAGAGGATTACAAGTTCTGACCAGGCTTAGCAATTCAGTGAGACCCTGTCTCAAAATAAAAAAAGAAAAGGACTACAGATACAACTCAGTGGTAAAGTGCCCATGGGTTAAATCCCCAGTATCAAACCAAACCTAACAAATTTTACAACAACAACAAAAGTTTTTCTTTTAAATATTGTACTTGGGCTAGGGGTATAGTTCAGAGGTAGAGTGCTTGCCAGCATGTGCCTAGCTAGCATGGGTCTGGATTTGAGCCCCAGCACCAACTCCAAATACCCACAAATTAACAGCTTTCCCCAAACCCAAATTTTATAAAACTAATATTTTCTACGAATTTCCTTCCTACTTTATTTCTTTTTGGTACTAGGGATAGAACCCAGGGTGCTCAACCACTAAGCCACATCCCCAGCCCCCCATTTTTTCCTAAAACTTTAAAATTTGAGACAGGGTATCACTAAGTTGCTTAGGTTGGCTTTGAACTTGCTTCCTTCTATCTCTGCCTCCTGAGCCTCTGGGATTACAGGTGTAATTGGCTATTACACCTGGGATTACAGGTGTGTGTCAATATGCTCAGCCCCTTCCTACTTTAAAAATGATTGAAAAATAGAACTTCTGCTTCCACACATGATAAAGTATAGGGATGAGACTTATCTTGTCTTCTTAAACAACCCCAAACTGAACAAAATGTAAGAAACAACCATTTTCAGATATTAGGCAAAGGGCATTCGAGAGAGAGTATTACACCTGAGATGAGAGGCAAATGTCCTTTCCCCAGCTTAATGCCTGGAGGAACTTTTCAGGCCTTAGTCCAGAGAAGGACATATACACAGTTATGGTGGGCGTAGTCTCCATAAGTTAAAGAAACAAATCAGAAGCTCAGGAAGAAAAAGCAGCAATTTTCAAGGTGGTACTGAATGGGAGAGTAGCACACAGAGAGCGAAAGAGATGTGTAGAGAGATCCCTCAAGTCTCTGGCTCAGTGTTGACTTGTGCATGAATAAGAAGACACCCCCAAAGCTGAGGAAAGAATCACCAAAAAGCAGGAGGTCAAACAATTCCTAAGCTCATACAGGGCTGGAAATAGTATGTGTTCCTAACAGCCAAAATAGAAAGACCTCAAAATACATACTGCATCTGGGAAAATCTTCAGGATATCACCTTAGAGTTAAATTAGCCCTACTCTAAAGGTTTTCTAGATTTATACTACTAGAGCTTAAAAGGAAGGCTTGAAAGGATCCAAAAGATTCCAAGTAACCACACCCTAATCTAAACACTGTTTAAAAGAAACAACAAAAACCCAGCATATGACAATGTAAAATTCAATGTCTAGACATACAAAGAAGCAGAAATATGATCCACGAGGAGGGGGGAAAAGTAGTTCATATAAAAAGGAATCTGAATAGAAATGACAGAAATGTTGAAAATAATAGCTAAGAACATAAAAAGGTATGTTCTATATGTTCAAGATGGTAGACGAAAACAAAACAATCAAGAAACTGAAGAAGTCAGGCGCAGTGGCACAAGCCTATAATCCCAGCACTTAGGGAGGCTGAGACAGGAGAATCACGAGTTCAAAGCCAGCCTCAGCAACAGCGAGATGCTAAGCAACTCAGTGAGACCCTGTCTCTACATAAAACACAGAATAGGGCTGGGGATGTGGCTCAGTGGTTGAGTACCCCTGAGTTCAATCTCCAGTACCAAAAAAAGAAATCGAAGAGCCAGGCATGGTGGCACACATGTGTAATTCCAGCAGCTCAGGAGGCTGAGGCAGGAGGATCACAAGTTCAAAGCCAGCCTCGGCAATAGCGAGGTGCTAAGCAACTCAGTGAGACCCTGTCTCTACATAAAACATAACAATAGGTCTGGGGATGTGGCTCAGTGGTCAAGTACACCTGAGTTCAATCCCTGGCACCAAAATAAAAAAAGAAAATGAAGAGATAAGAAGACCTACTTGGAAATTCTAGATCTGCAAAGTACAAAATATGAAATAAAAAAAAATACACTGGATGGGATTGACAGTATCCTCTGATACTGCAGAAGAAAAGAATCAGTGGGAAACTATCTAAAAGGAAGCACAGAGAGAAAAATGTCTGGGGGAATGAGCCATGAGACAACATCAACAGATTAACATACACATAAATGGTGTCCCAGGGGAGGAGAGAGGACAGAAAAAATATATTGAGAAATAAAGGTCAAAATTTCCCCAAATTTTATTAAAACTATAAACACACAGATCCAAAAAGGTCAAAGAACAACTAAGCAGAAGAAATATTCAAGAAATCACACCAAGGCACATCTTAAATTCTTAAAAAACAATGGTAAAGAGAAAATCTTAAAATTAATCAGAGGGACAAAGTAAGTCACATTATATACAAGGAACTAACATAAGAAAAACAATAGACTTCTAGAAACTATGCAGGCCATACCACAGTGGAACAAAACCTTTAAAGTACTGAAGGAAAATGCTTAATATCAATTTAGAATTTTATATCCAAGAAAAGTATCTTTTTCAAAATTAAAGGCAAAACAAAAACCTTAACATATAAACAAAAGCTGAAAAATTTCACTGATAACAGGACTACACTATAAGAAACGTTAAAGGAAATTCTTTAGGCATAAAGAAAACTATAACACGAGGAAATCTGGATACACACAACAGAGTTGAAAGCACCAGAAATAAATATGTAGGCAAATAAAATGCCCCTTGGCCAGGCATGGTGGTGCACGCTTGTAATCCCAGCGGCTTGGGAGGCTGAGACAGGAGGATAGTGACTTCAAAGCCAGCCTCAGCAACTTAGCGAGGCCCTAAGCAACTTATGGAGACTCTGTCTCTAAATAAAATATAGAAAGGGCTGGAGTTATGGCTCAGTGGTTAATCCCTGGTACCAAAAAAAAAAAAAAGCCCCCTTTTCCTCATTTTAAATCTCTTTAAGAGAAAAAATTATAGAAAAATGAAAGAATGTAGGAAAAGAGGTTAAGAAAAAGAACGCGTGGAACAAATAGAAGACGATAACAAGAGGTAGACTTAAATGTGGTTCAAAAGTAAATACTTATGCTAATTTTAAAAAAAGATAATCTGGGCGCAATGGTGCACACCTATAATCCTAGCTACCCCAAAAGCTGAGACAGGAGGATGGTAAGTGTGAGATCAGCCTGGCAACTTAGGGGGACTCTCAAAATGAAAAGGGGTCGGGGTTGTAGTTCAGTGATAAAGTGCTTGCCTAGCATGCACAAAGCTCTTGTTTTTATTCCCAGTACTGCAAAATAAAAAAGAAAGAAACTTGGAATTCCTAACTCAAAAAAATTTATGCTTATTGAAGAAAAGGTAACAGAATGATAAAATTCAAACGGAGGTATCACAGAAGTAAAAATGTTAAGACTTTTTCTATTTCTGGATACACAAGTTGACTTTTTAAGATAAAAAATAACAGGTACCCCAAATCCCATTTTTCCTATCACTCATGTTCATCCCACCCCCACCATGAAACAAAAACAAAAAAACAAACAAGTTGACCCAAGTTGTAAATGCATCAGAAGCTAGGGACACTATCAGTAATTCATCCTTTTCTTAATAACCCCAGCTGGTAATCATGGAAGAAGCTTGCAAACTCCTCTCCTTCAATTTCTTTTTATGCTGTTACAGTGACCTATACAATCCATCAACTTTTGCCCTGACACATCCAATATGATTCTAATCAGTAATACATGGCAAATGTAACATCTTTAGCTTAATAAAGTCTTTGCTTAGAAAACTTCTTAATAATATTTCATTTTTCCTACTCCTAAGTCATTACAAGTATCCGGTCAATATGGAAAAGAATCTTTTAATATGGAATATAATTAAATAATTTAGAAAAAAAATCTTAACTTTGGCCCTGAGGGGATGCACAGATGAATAAAATACTTTCTGCCCTTGAGTACACAAAGTAAAACTTAAAAAGCTACTCATTACAATCACTGTTCTTGCTTTTTCATATTTCTCGTGTCCTCTAGACTCACCTAGAGTCTAGAGAGAAATGAATCCTATTCAAAAGATCTTTTTTTTAACTTTTTTTTTTTAGTTATAGATGGACAAATCTTTATTTTATTGATTTTTATGTGGTGCTGAGAATCGAGCCCAATACCTCACATGTGCAAGGCAAGCGCTCTGCCACTGAGCCACAACCCCAGCCCCTCACAAGATCTTGAATAAACTTATATTAGAGAAAATTTAAGTAAGGGTCACAGTAATTTGAAATTCTTCCTTGTAGTAAACATATATTTTTCAAGAGATCACACTATAACTCCATGTTTAAGGCTCTAACAACAATAAGCCAATAGGCAATAATAGCCAGATGATAAGTAATGAGGCTAAAATCTTCTAGGGCTTTCTGTTTAGTTTGTACCCATCATTTAGCTAGTGCATCAATTAAAAACATTTTTTTTAATAACGAGGAACCCAAAGTGCCACAAGTAGGCCTTTTCTAACTCAAATCATAATTATTTTAATAAAATAATTTCATTATTTTATTTATTTAGTAAATATCTTGGCTTATAAGACCTGATATACATACTACTACCTTATTCTTGAACTTTCAAGAATGGGAAAAATGTTTAAACTCATTGTCTTACTCTTTTAATAAGAAAAAGTTTCCCGAGAGAATTCTTCCTCGCACCACATCATTGAACCCTTCTCTTCTGGTTGCAGCATACATGGCTTCTGTAGACACATTAATGTCACATCTGTGACCTGAAAACAAAAAAGAGAAATACAATACTTGCAAAAGAAGTAAAGTTTTGGTTAAAAATTGGCAAAGATTCATACTTTTATGACCAATACTAAAGTTTAGAGAACATGACCTTACTATTTCTTCTTCTCTATCAGTCACAAGACTGGTCATGGAGAGAAAAGAAAATAACAAAGAAAGAAATTTCATTTGCTTACTCCCTCATCCATCCATCCATCCATCCATCCATCCATCTATCCATCATCCAAATATCCAAACATTTACTCAGCTCCTACCATGTTTCAGGCACTACATTAGATGGGTTTAGCACACAAATACAAGATACTGTCCTTTCAAGATATTTAAAGTCTAGAGAAGTGAAACGAATATCCAAAGACATTTAAGATGAATAGCATATGTACAATGTTAAAATGATAAGGTAAAATGATTCACTGATTTATTTCTCTGAATCATTAACACTATCTCAGGCAATAATTTTTTATTGCTGTATGTTAAATTTTCAAATGTCATAAGAACAGCTATGTTAAAAATACAAAAAACTAGCTAGACATTGTGGTACATGCCTGCAATCCCAGCTACCTGGAAGACGAGGCAGAGGGATCACAAGTTCAAGGCCAGACAAAGCAACATATTGAGACTGGGTCTCAAAAAAATAAAATTGAAAAGGGCTGGGAGCCGGGCATGGTGGCACATGCCTGTAATCCCAGCACTTTGGGAGGCTGAGACAGGCGAATCGCAGGTTCAAAGCCAGCCTTAGCAACAGAGAGGTGCTAAGTGACTCAGTGAGACCCTGTCTCTACATAAAACACAAAATAGGGCTGGGGATGTGGCTCAGTGGTCGAGTACCCTGAGTTCAATCCCTGGTACCAAAAAACCAACAAAAAAACCCCAAAAGGGCTGGGGATGTAGCTTATTGATGAAACACCCCTGGGTTCAATCCCCAGTACTGACCTCCCCCGCAAAAATTAAAAAAACCCAGCCATCTTACCATATTCTAGCCCATCAAATCTTGCCATATTCGATGCCACTTCTGATGTGCACAATACATGGTAGCAGACAATTGAATAACAGGTGTGGGGCAGGGATACTTCTATCACTTTGGCTCCCTCAGCCTCAAAGAGGTCAGCAGCTTTGGACCAGAGAGACTGTACTTCACTCGATAATTCTGGTACAAGATATTCCTTACAGGAAAAAGTCAAGACACAGAAACTGGAGCACTGATACGGTTTTATAAAATTTATATACTAGGACTTTTGGCAATTCCCTTGCAAAATGGATTATATTGCTGGCAGGTTGCTAGAAAGACCGAACTAAGATTGTTTAAGGCATGATGAACCTGGTACTAAATATTATGAGCTGGATATAACAATTTAAAAACTGGAGATCTTGTTGGGAACTCATATCTGTTAAATGTACATTATGTATCAGGTATGCAGCTAGATGCTTTTTAAAGCTTCTCTCAACCTTTTATGAATTTATGAAGGAGAAGTATTGAAACTAGAGAAGTTAAGTAACTTTCCTAATGTTATATAGCAGGTTAGAAGATCCTAGGATTCTAAACTAGTTCTGCTTCTAAATCCTGTATGCTCTCTCATTCTTTTAAAAGGTCACTTCAATGGAAGATTTTAAAGAAGGTAGCACTTCTCAAAAGCAATGGTCTCACCTGGGGACAATTTTTGTCTCCTTTTCCCAAGCAAGGAACATTTTGTGATGTCTACAGACATTTTTGGTTGTGGGGTTGTGTGATGGTGAGGAATGTTATTTGGCTTCAGGGGTAGAGAGACCAAGGATGCTGCTAAACTTCTTTCAATGTACAGGACAGTCTCCCACAACAAAAAATTATTCAGTCCCAAATACCAATTGTGCTGAGACTGAGAAACCGTTTTTACTCCGCAGGGTAATTTATCTTTCTAAATGATTTCTGAAATATTTTAAGCATTACTATATTGCTAAATTTAATTTTTTTATTTTTAAAAGGTAAGTAATTTAAAATTACTATATCTACAATATACTGACTTATTTGCTACCGTAATAGGTACAGTAGTAGTAGTAGTAATAATAGTAAAGATAATATTTAATAAGCTTTACTATGCAAGGTATGCCTTTTTTCTAAGTTTTTTTGCATTAGGGATTAGCAAAATGTGGCCTATAGGCCAGATGTGACCAGTCAGCTATTTTTGGTGGGGAGAAAAGGCGGGAAACGTTACTGAGAATTGAAGCCAAATTTGCTTTACCACTCAGCTATGTTTGCAACGCTTTTTATTTTTTATTTTGACACAGTGCCTAAGTTGCTGAGGGTGGCCTCCAGTTCTTGCCTCAGCCTCCAGAGTCTCTGGGATTATAGTTACTTACACCTGGCCAGTCAGCTATATTTGAAAATAAAATTTTATTAGATCTGAGTATGGTGATGCATTCCTGCAATCCTAGTGACTTAGCAGGCTGAGGTAGGAGGACTTCAAATTCAAGACTAGTCTGGGCAACTTAGTGAGACTCTGTCTCAAAATAAAATGAAAAAGGGAAGGTAGCTCAGTGGTAGAATGCATGTCTAATACATGCATAGTCCTGGGTTCAATCCCTAGTATTGTAAAAACAAACAGAAGTTTTATTAGAACATACTCTGTTTACATGTTTTCTATGGCTGCTTTTTCATTATAATGGCTGAGTTACAAAGACTGTCTAGTACACAAAGCCTAAATTATTTATTATCTAACTTTTGACAGAAAATGTTTACAGACCCTTGTTACACATGATAATCTAATTTAATTCTCACAATTCTCTGAGGTCAATATTTTTATTATCCCATTTTGCAAAAGAGAAAATTGGGTTTAGAGAGACTGTCATGTGCTCAAGTCACATGGCTAATAAAAATGGCAGTACCAGGGATTCAAACCCAACCAATTACCTCCCAAGTCTATGCTCTGTATTTAACTTGACAGTTTTTCTGTGGAGTGATGAAAAAAACAAGTTACCTTTGGAATTCCTATACATAGCTTGCTCACATCTGTCAATTTGGGAAGCATGAATGATTTAATAGGATCTTGTACTGTGGTAGAATCTTTGGGGTCATGTCCAGCCAGTATACCTGTAAGGAGAAATACTTATGAGTGATAGATATATTGTTTTACAGTAAAATAATTGCAAGTGATATGGAATCATATAAATACCCATCACAATTGCTGTATCATCCACATATCTGGTTAAGATTCCTGGCACATCCATCGAATTCACCAGGGGAATAAGACCGTGGCGAGACACTAAGCCATAGGTTGGTTTGAAACCAACAAGCCCACAATGGGCTGCAGGATTTCTGGTTGATCCTCCAGTATCTGATCCTAAAGCCCTGGAATTTAAATGGAAGAATGACATATCTCTAATTACATTTGGTATCTATCCTTTTAAATGTATATTTTTAAAATGTCATTTTCCCTTATTCTGAAGCAAACACTGTTAACATTTTAGCATATTAATTTCAACTCTTTTATAAAATACATTTTCCTTTCATAGCTGAGATCATTCTATAATCATAAGTTTCCATCTTTTTTTTTTTGCTTATCATGAGCCTTTTACTATGTCATAAAAATTACCAAAGATTTAAAGTATATGTAATATTCTATCATATAAATTGGTGATTCCCAGTATTTTAAAGTACAACCTCCTATTGATACACATACAAATCTTATACCTTCCTTCGATGCTACTAGATATGTAAAATAAATCAAATTAAGGCAGTTTTACAATATGTTTCTACAATGTAAATTCAACGTTAAAGAGCCCTTTTCCTACCCTATTTGGAATCATGGATTGAGATCAAATTTATGTAAACATTTATGTCTTTTCCAACTGAAATAATAACTATGTAACAAATGACTATAATGAACATCTTTAAACATAAATATTTGCCCATATGTCTGATTACGTTTAGGCTGGCTTCCAAGAAGCACAGTTAATGTATAAAAGGATCTGTTTCTTGTTGTAAGTTTGCGATATAGATGATCAAATTACTTGTCAGGAAGATTTTTCTGATTCATATTCTCAACTGGAATGAATTCAACTGTTTTAATGGCTCAGTACCATCATTAAATACTAGTAGTTTAAAATAATTTTGTTAACTTGATAACCAAAGCTTTTATAAATGCACATTTCTGAATAATATTTGCATTTACTTATGTTTGCATACCCAACTATGAAAAAGAACTGTTAATTACTTTTTTCTTTTTTCATTTCTTGCAGTACTAGGGATTGAATCCTGTGGTGCTCTACTTCTAAGCTATACCCCCAGCCCATTTATTTTGAAACAGGGCTTTTACTTTGCTAAATTGCTGTAGGTCCTTCTTCCTCAGCCTCCTAAGCAGCTGAGATTACAGGTGTGTGGCACTGTGCCCAGTTGTGCTAGTTCATTCCTTTGTCCACTCACTAACAGAGTATGTACTATTCTTATTTAAAAACAAAAACCAAAGAACTGCCCTTGAGGCTATTTTGCTAGGTGAAACAATCCAGGCACAAAAACACAAATGCTCTATGATGCCATTAACACCAGGTACATAGAGTAGTCAGAGTCATAGACAGCAAGTAGAAGGGTTGTTACCAGGGACTGGTGGGAGTGTTAATGGTTACAGAGTTTCCATTTTGTGAGATGAAAAGAGGATTATTTGTCCATTACTGAACTACACATTTAAAAATAGTTAAGATGGTCTTTCTTATATGCATTTTTCCATAACTGAAGTGAAATTTTAAACAATTATTTCAGGAAATAAAGGTTTTTCAGGAGAAAAATAGTATTTATCTACTTCAAAAATTAAAACAAGAAAGTAAAATTCTCTTATCATAGCCCCCATAATAGTTCTGTTACTACTTTTAATATACTTTTATCCAGACACTTCCAGGTAATGACTGATATCCATACTATGCAATTATTGTTTTAATAGAAACAGGGTCACACTGTACATACTATTCTGTAATTTGTTTTTCACTTAACAATGCATCTTGGATCACTTTCTATGTCACTGCATAGAGTCCTGTCATTCTTTTTAGAGGCTACACAGTATTCAAAGAATCTTTCTGTTTTAAAAACTATGGTAAGAAAACAAATCAAGAGAGGTTGGGGAACAAAACAGAATACTTTACAGTTTGGAATACATTCAATCCAAAGTTATTTTTGGTCAGTGCTTCTACAGATTATATTTAAAATGAAGCGTTGGGCTAAGCGACATTCCTAACAATAACATGACACTTGTGCTCTACAGAAAATGGAATTTATATTTCCTTTCTCACCAAGTCCATTTAAGCCACAAAATCAGACTGTTGCTTTCACATTTTTAAAAGATACATTCCCTTATTAGCATTCACTGACGGCTGTGTAAAGTAAAACCTACATTTCCATAGGAATTATGTGTCAAAATGCCATCTTCTCAAAGCACATTCAGAAAGATGAACACTAAGTGGGCTGATGAGGATAGAAAAAAAAGCACCTAATCCTGCAATTCTAACTTGTCAGAACTCTCATTAATATTAATGCAATGCTATAAAATTCCATAGAGATAAAATGAAATGGTTTTACTTGCTAACAAGATTTCAGGAAAACTAAAAAAATAATCGGAAGAAACTAAAGTTCTGTAGCTAAAAAAATATAAATAATTTATTGTACGCAATGTTGGTGAAAGAGCTTAGTTTTGGTGGATAATTAAGAAGAGATAAAATACATATAGTATTACTGAAGAAACACATTCAATTTGGTTAAACTGAGACTGATAAAATAAATAACAGCCGTATTTGCTTACTTTTCTTTAGATGGTTAAGAAATGCTTTAAAAATGGAACTTAAAATACAATGGATGGATTCTTTACAAAATACAAAATATGACAAATAGAATCAGCTTTCAACAAGGTTGAAAAAGCTTTACCTAATGATATATATTTTTAGTTGCAGATATATGAAAATAATCTATTAAATACCCTATTGATACATATTAGGAACTTCTCTTTTTAAAGTCAGATTTAGCTGAAGGATAAACCATTTCTAACAGCTCAGCAGCCCTGAACTAAAACCAGGGTGTACAAAAATATTTGCAATGAGCAGACATTAGAATAAATTATTTCAAAAATAAAAGTCAACGTAGTCCATTTATGCTCAATGCTTAATTCTGTAAGATCCATAAAATCACATGTTTAAGAAAATGGGATATCACAGAGGAAGAGTTTAAATATTATTTTAAGTTAAAATTAAATGTATAAAGAACACATAGTGTGAAGTACAGTTGAGTATATTCAAAAGATAAAATTTTGATACACGATTGAGCACAAATAGCTGACTGAAAAGAAATTCAAATGCCAGGATATGAACTGCTCCATTGTTGGGTTTTGCATATGGTTTGTGACTATTTGTATTTGGATGAGTTTTAAAGTACAGATAAAAGCATCTTACGCAACACATGTGAACGCTGATACCGCAGCGGCACTCCCGCCTGAGCTTCCTCCAGTTATTAGCCAATTTGAATCCTCACCCTCACCATGGGGATTCTGCTGCTTCTTTTCTTTATATTGTTTTGAATAACTCCAGGGGTTTTTGACTGGTCCAAATACACCATCTGTGCTTCCAGATCTGAGATGAAGAAGTGAAGTGATTTACTTTAGTAGAAATACATTTTATGTGAAATTCTCATCTTCTGAGATGATTATTTGTTTTGACACTCACTGAGCTTTAAGTTATCCATTGTGGCTTGAACTGGAATGGCAGGAAGCCTGCTCAGGTATAGCTTTTACTAAGTACAGTTGAACATTTGGGAGATGGGAAAGGAGAGCATTTGTGACATAGAGAAAATTAGCGTGCTCAGAAAGGATTTTTATCCCAGTTGATCATCCCAGTCAACTAAAAATGATTTCCCTTGTAAAGCAAGGTCTTTCAGTTGAAAAGAGACACATTCAAATAGTTAAAAAGTCTTTTGAAGGTATCCCTCCATTAATAAAAAATTTTAAGAAAAGCATTATATGTGGAATATTAACTTATTTTTAAACTAATTTTATTCTTAAATTACAAAAAAGAAAATGTGAAACACTTTGTACCCCTTACCCAGCTGCACCTATTGTTAATATTTGATTCCATTTGCTTTATCACTTGCACACACTGTGAATATATATCATATATATGTGTCACATACACACACACACACACTCTTACACACACACATACATACATATGTACGTAAACACATTTTTTCTCCAGAACCACTTAGAGGTGATTATTGTGACATTGACCTTTAAATACTCTAGTATGTATTTAGTATGCATTTTCTAAAAATAAGGACATTTTGTTATACAGTCACAGTATAGTTGTCAATCACAGTAAAATTCACATATACAATAATCTACTGTATGTAATCCAACTTTGTTACCTGATTCAATATTTTACTTTACAGCATTTTATCCCTTTCCAAGATCAAGTCTAGAGTCAGGTATATATATTTAATTGTCATTGTCTCTTTAGCCTCTTTCAATTTTCTTTTTTCTTTTTTTGAGGGGGTTTGTGGGGGAGTACCTGGGACTGAACTCAGGGGCACTCAACCACCGAGCCACAACCCCAGCCCTATTTTGTATTTTGAGACAAGGTCTCACTGAGTTGTTTAGTGCCTCGCTTTTGCTGAGGCTGGCTTTGAACTTGAAATCCTCCTGCCTCAGCCTCCTGAGCCACTAGAATTATACACGTGTGTCACTGCACCCTGCTAGCCTCTTCCAATTTTCTTTTGTAAAATCTTTTATCAGCCAATATACATTGGGTTTTTCCAGTTTGGGATAATTATGAATAAAGCCACTACAGATATTGTATTGAAAGGTCCTAGCTAGTGCTTTTATGTACATATGAATCTCTTAGGTAAATATGTAGGACTGAGACCACAAGATTATATGGTAAATATATGTTCACTTTTATAAGAAACTACTGAACTTTTCCAAAATGGTTATACATTTTGCATTCCCTACCACCACATGAGAAATACAATTGCTCTGTATTCTTGTGAGTAATTGATATTGCCATTTTTGTTAAGACATTCTAATAGGTGTACGTATCTCAATGTAGTTTTAATTTGCATTTCCCTAATAACTAATGACATTAAGAATTTTCCATCCATTTGTGAACTGTATATCAACTTTAATGAAATGTCTATTGAAATCTTCTTTTTTGTAAAAAAATGAATTTTTTTTTCTTCTTGTTGAGTTGGAAAAGGTTTTCTATAGTTTGAATACCATTTCTTTCTCAGACATACATTTTGAGAAAATTTTCTCTGTTGCTGATTTTTCATTCTTTGGTGGTATATTTCAGAACATAGGTTCTTAATTAATTAATATTATTATTATTTTGAGTGCTGGGGATCAAACCCAGGGCCTTATGCAAGCACTGACCAGTGAGTAACATTTCAAACCTAGAAGTTCTTAATTTTAATGAAGTCCAATTTATCAAATTTTTAAATAGATTTGGTCATTATGTGCCTTAAAAAATCTTTGCATACAAAATTCATTCTATTTGATATCAAAACTAGATAAGGACATATCAAGGAAATAAAACCATAGACCAATATCCCTGATGAACTCAGATGCAAAAATTCTTAATGAAGTATTAGCAAATCATATTGAACAACATATTAAGAAGGATGTACATCATGACTAACTTGGTTTTATTCCAGGGTTGCAAGGATATGCAAGTTAATAAATGTAATTCACCACGTAAACAATAATCACAGTCATCTTAAGTGATGCAGAGAAAGCTTTCGACAAAATTCAGCATCCATTTATGATAAAAACACTGACAAAATTAGGGATAGAAAAAACTTACCTCCACATCATAAAACTATATATGACAAACCCAAAGCCAACATCATACTGTATGGGGACAATGTGAAAGCATTTTCCTTTAAAATCTGGAAAAAAGACAAGGATGTCTACTCTCACCACTTTTATTCAATGCACTACTAGAAATTCTAGTTGGGGCTATTAGGCAAGGGAAGAAAATAAAAGGGATAAAAAAATAGGGAAGGAAGAAGTCAAATCATCACTGTTTGCAGATGGTAAAGTCCTGTAGTTAGAAGATTCAAATAGCTCCATCAGAGGACTGCTACAGCTAATAAACAAACTCAACAAAGTAATACATTACTAAATCAATGTAAAAAAATCAACAGCTTGGGCTAGGGTTGTGGCTCAGTGGTAGAGCAGTTGCCTGGCGTGTGTGAGGTACTGGGTTCGATTCTCAGCACCATATATAAATAAATAAAATCAAGGTCCATTAACAACTAAAAAAAAAAAATTTTTTTTTAAATCAACAGCTTTCCTATACAACAAAAATGAATCTGCTGATACAGAAATCAGGAAAGTCATTCCATTCACATTAGCCTTAAAACAAATAAACAAATAGTAACAACAAAAAAACCTAGGAATGAATCTAACCAAGGAGGTAAAAGACCTCTACAATGAAAACTATAGAACACTGAAGAAAAAATTGAAAAAAACACAAGATGGAAAGACCTTCCACATTCATGGATAGGCAGAATCGATACTGTTATAATGGGCGTACTACTAAAAGCAATATACAGATTCAATCATCCAATCCTCATCAAAATACCAATGCCATTCTTCACCGAACTGGGAAAACAAAACAAAACAAAAGAGTACTTAAAAATTCATTTGAAAGAATAAAAGACCTAGAATAGCTAAAGCAACTCTAAGGCAAAAAACAAAACAAAACAACAAAACAAACAAACAAACAAAAAATATCAAAAAACCAAAACAAAACAAAAAAACAATGCTGGAGGCTTCTCATAATACCTGACTTCAAATTATACTGCAGAAGTATAGTAACAAAAACTGCATGGTACTGGCATAAAAACAGACACATAGACCAATGAAATAGAACAGAAGACACAGAGACAAACCCACACATATACAGTCAGTCATCTGATCCCTGAAAAAGGTGCCAAAAATATATATTGAAGAAAAGATAACCTTTTAAAAAACAGTGCTGGTAAAACTGGATATCTATATGTAGAAGAATGAGACCAGATCCTTATTTCTCATCCTACATAAAAGTCAACTTAGGGGGCTGGAGCTGTGGCTCAGTTGTAGAGCACTTGCCTAGCACATTGGAAGCACTGGATTCGATCCTCAGTACCACATAAAAATAAATAAATAAAATAAAGGTATTGTGTCCATCTACAACTAAAAAAATATTAAAAAAAAAAAAAAAGTCAACTTAGGGCTGAGGTTGTGGCTCAGTCGTAGAGAACTTGCCTAGCATGTGTGAGGCACTGAGTTTGATCCTCAGAACCACATAAAAATAAATAAATAAAAAACCAAAGGTATTTTAAAAAAAAAGTCAACTTAAAATGGATCAAAGACCTAGGAATCAGATCAGAAACTTGAAAGTCCTAGACAAAAACATAGGGTCCACACTTCAATATTTAGGTACAGGCAACAATTTGCTCAATAGGACCCCTAAAGCTCAGGAAATAACACCAAGAATTAATAAATAAGATGGCATCAAATTAAAAGCTTCTGCAGAGCAAAGGAAACAATTAAGAATGTGAAGAGAGAACCTAAGAATCAGAAAAATCTTTACTATCTACTTTTCTAACAGAGGATTAATATCTCAAAGAACTCAAAAAACTTCACACACACATACAAACACACAAAACCCTAATTAACCCAATTAGTAAGTGAGTAAATGAACTAAAGAGACATTTCTCAAAAGAATACAAATGGCCTACAAATACATGAAAAATGTTCAACATCTTTAGCAATCAAAACCACACTAAGGCCAGACATGGTGTGCACACCTGTAATTCCAGAGACTTAGGAGAATGAGGCAAGAAGATTGCATGTGCAAGGCCAGCCTCAGCAACTTAGCGAGGCCAAGCAACATAGGAAGACCCTGTCTCAAAATAAAAAATAAAAAGGGCTAGGGAAGTGGCTTAGTGGTTAAGTGTCTGGGTTCAATCCCCAATACTAAAAGCAAAACAAAACTATACTAAGATTTCATCTCACTCCAGTTAGAATGGCAGCCATCAAGAATACAAACAATAATAAACACTAGAGAAGATATGGAGAAAAAGAAACACTTTTACACGGTTGGTGGGATTACAAATTAGGACAATCAACATGGAAATCAGTATAGTGGTTCCTTAAAAGACTAGGAATGGAACTACCATATGACCCAGTTATACCATTCTTCAGTATTTATCCTAAAGAATTAAAGTCAGTATACTATTGCAATATATGCATATATGTTTATAGCAGCACAGCTGACAATAGCCAAACTATGGAACCAACCTAGGTGTCCATCAATGGATGCATGGATAAAGAAAATGTGATGTGATGTATGCGTATATATACATATACACACACATATATATGTGTATGTATATGTATACACACACACACAATGGAGTTTTATTCAGCCATAAAGAAGAATGAAATTATGTCATCTGTAGGAACTTAAGAACATTATGTTAAGTGAAATAAGCCAAACTCATAAAGTCAAAGCTCACGTTTTCTCTCATATGTGAAAGCTAGAGAGGAAAAAGGAAATGAAAGGGGTGTGTGTGTGGCAGGGGGTTGCAGGGGGTGGATCTCAAAAAAAAAAAAAATCAAAGGGAGATCAATGGAGTAGAGGAAAGGGACCAGGGGGAGGAAGGAGATGAAGGAAAGGACCTATTGGGGGATGATATTGGCCAAATTATATTGTTATACTGTATGCACTGTGATGGTGTAATAATGAATCCCACCATTACATACAGTTATAATGCACCAATGAAATATATGAAAAAGGAACAAAAAAAATAGAAATTTTTGCCTAACTCAGGTCACAAAGATTTTCTCCCAAGTTTTCTTCTCTAAATTTTATAATTTTAGGTTTCACAACCTTTGTTTTTATGATACAGCACTTTAATAGAATGCTCCTTATTATGTATTTGTCATATCTTTTCTCATTATTAGATTCAGATTACACATTCTCAGCTGAAATATTCCATGGGCGATGGTGTGTCCTCAGAATCCTATCTGGAGGCACATGAAGTCCACTCACCTTCACAGGTGAGGTTAATTTTGGTCAGCTGATGAAAACAATTGCCTAAAAACCTATGTTTAAGTTTATTCCCATGGACTAGGTCATTAAACATACATATACTTAGTAGCAAGAGGCAGCACTGTGAACACAATAGTCAAGGGTTCTGTTTCTATGAAACAGAGCACATACAGCAAGCAAATACCACAAATGTGACAAGTATAATAAAAGGAGAAATGTAAAGTGCTTTCAGTAAAAGATTGAATACTTTTCTCCGGAGATTAGGAACAAGGCAAGGCTGTTTTCATTACTTCTATTCAATATTAAGCCCAAGGTCCTAACTGGTCCAATGAGGGAAGTAAAAGAAATGAAAAGAAATAAAGCTATTTTTACTTATAGACTACATGATAATCTACATAAAAGATTCCAAAGAATCCACAAGGATCAACTAGAATAAGTGAGCTTTAATAAGGACATGTGGTCAATAGAGAAAAATCAATTATATACTTAGGTACAGAAAAAACATTTAGAAATTGAAAAATACACCATTTTCTATAGCATTAAAAAGCATTAAAAACCTGGGGATAAACTAAATCACATGCAAAATTTAAATTAGAAGTTCACAAACACAATTCTGATAAAAAGTAAAGAAAATCTCAATGCAGAGATACAGGGTGTTCATGGATTAAAAGACAAATATAAAGATGGCAATTCTTTCAAGTTGATCTATGAAGTCAACACAATTAAAATATCATCAAACTTCTTTGTAGAAAGAAGCTGATTCTAAAGCTTATATAGAAACACAAAGGACCTAGAATATGCAAAATGGTTTTGAAAAAGAAGAACAAAGTTGGAGAATTCTTCACTACCTAATTTCAAGACTTTCTATAAAGCTACAATAATCAAGATGACATGATATTGGAGTAGAGATAGAACAGTTACCAGAAACAGATTTAGATGTGCTTGATTTCTGACAAAAAACAAAAACAAAAAAACCCCCAAAAACTATGTAATATAATGAGGAAAGGATTATCTTTTTTTTTTAAAAAACAAATAGTGCAGTCACTTTTGGACACCCATATGTTAAAAAAAAAAACAAGAACTTTATTTATACCATATAAAAAAATTAACTCAATGTGGATCACATGTCTAAACATAAGAGCTAAAACTATAAAACTTCTAAGAGAAAAATCTTTGTGACCATACTTAATAAAGATTTCACATAAAGCATGAATCATAAGAGAAAAAAATTAATGAACTGGACTTCACCAAAATTAAGAACTCCTTTTTTTTTTTCGGTACTGGAGACTAAACTCAGGGGTACTCGACCACTGAGCCACATCTCCAGGCCTACTTTTGTGTTTTATGTAGAGACAGGGTCTCACTGAGTTGCTTAGCACCTTGCCATTGCTGAGGCTGGCTTTGAACTCGCAATTCTCCTGTCTCAGCCTCCCTAAGTGCTGGGATTACAGGCTTGTGCCACAGCACCCAGCTCTACTTTTTTAAAAAAAATATTTTTCTAGTTGTTGATGGACCTTTATTTTATGCATTTATTTATATGTGGTGCTGAGAATCGAACCCAGGGTCCCACACATGCAAGGCAAGTTCTCTACCACTGAGCCACAAGCCCAGCCCAAGAATTCCTACTTTTTGAAAGGCATATTCAGAGAATAAAAAGATAAGCCAGAGACTTGGGCAATATACTTACAAATCACCTAGTTGTAATGGACATGAATTCAAAACATATGAAAGACCTTTTACAATTCAGTAAGATTTAAAAACTCCAATACAAAAAGTGGACAAAAGTTTAACAGATACTTCACTGAAGGAAATATATGAATGGCAAAATAAACACATGAAAAGATGTTTAAAATCATTATTCATTAGGGAAATGCAAACTAAAACTAAGATGAAATATTACTATATACCTATTAGAAAACTGAATATAATTTCACAGTGGGACTAAGAAACTGGAATTAAAATCCTAATGAAATCATCTCACTAGTTTAGTATCTATATTTAACGAAATTAAAGGTGCACATAGAAGAAAAACAAAAGAAGAAAATTTCTATTTTACTTACCCCATAGCAAACTCATCTAAATTTGTTTTTCCCATTAGGAGAGCTCCCTGATCCAATAACTTCTGAACTACTGTAGCATTATAAGGTGGTACATAACCTGAAAAAGTTTAGTTATTTTATCATAGGAGAGAAAACAATGAACATGTAAATCATATGCAGGAAATAAGATTTTAAACCACAATTAAGCAATTAATATTGACAGGTTAATTATCCCTAATTTGAATAGTAGTTGTGCTTTCTTCTAAGAGTTAATTTTTTTCTCCTGCTAACTGTACAAGTTTTCCAAAGAGTCTGTGCATTCATTATTTTTATAATTTAAAAACATTGATTTTAATAGTAATACAACATATTGCATGACAGAGATGTACCCAATTCATTTGAAAGTAATTTCAAATCATTATTTTGCTTTGTACTTAATGTTTTCTTCTTAGATGTATTCTATCACAGAAATTTTTATGTATTTATCAGAAAGAGCCCCTTATTCTCAAATAAAATTTCTTCTACCTTTTGAAAAGCTCTAGTATATATTCCAAAACTAGTAATAGTCCACCTATTAGAAGACCCTGAGGCATATTCCTTATAGAATATTATTTTTAGTGTGTAGTAGGCTGTATAAGTCTTTTTCCTTCTACCACCCAAGTATCTTAATAAGCATGCTTCTTTTGACCTATTAAATTATAAAGAATAAAACTAAGCATCACTATTCTGTCTTACATGAGATGGAGGAGTCAGGAAACAAAACATAACTAGTAAAAATATGCTAATGAATTTTCATATCATCCATAAAAGAGGGATAATGATAGTCAGCTCATACTTACTCCCATATTTTCAATGAGCAGGAGTTAGAGGTCACTTAGTGTGTTTGTGGTCAGTTACTGAGTTTTCCTAAATAGGATTTCTAAAACTTCCAAAGTAGCATTCACTCATAAACTGGCCTCTCTCTAAAAAATAATTCCACATTCTGAAAGAGCAAATAGTAAAGAGGTAATAGTCTAACTTAAGTATTTCCTTCAAAGATATAATTAGCCCGAGGTTATCTTGGTGCTTAGTATCTGAAAAATACCTATTTTAATAAAATTATTGTTTTGATCAGTTGTGTTTTACCTTTTAACATATTTGATGCACATGTTGTCTCAATGCCAGATGTGCTAAAGTTGTCTTTTACTGCAATAGGAATTCCATCTAAATCTCCAAGTGACTGACCTGCATTAAAAAGCCAACAGAGGCTTATGGGAGATAACAGTTCAAAATTTAAAGTTATTTATAATAACTGGTAATTTTTGGAAATAAAATTTCTTCAGAGATCAAATTTACTATTCCAGTTGGATATTACAAAGCATCACATACCCACTGACTTCGTTTTATTATACTTCTCTAAATAAGAGTATGTTTTGCATTTATAGCTTGCCAAATGGAGACTGCTGCATTCAATTAAACTCCTCTGGTGATAGACAAATTAAGCATAATTGGAAGTAATTTACCTTTCTTATATCTTTTCTCTGATTCTTCGGCCTGTTTTAAGGCCACCTCTTCTGATACAGTAATATAAGCATTTAGAAACTTGGTCTTCTGGATAAGGGAGAGACATTTCCGACAGAGCTCTGTTGGTGTAATCTGGCCTTGTTTCAGCGCCGTAGAAACCTATCATACATACAATTCAAAAACCTGTTACTGAGTCTGTGGAAGTTCAGCTATTATACTGAAGGGGCAACAGAGTAGCTAAACATAAAATTTCAAAGTCAGGCTTTGGTTCAAAATCAAGAGAATCTATCGACCCTATGCTTAAGAGTATGAATGAAGAGAGTAATATGTTGATTAGCTTGAGGATGAGCTGGGCGACATGGCATTCTTCTCCTCTGCTGACTAATTTTCTGTTCCTAAGTTAGGCTTAAGCAAATGATAACAGTGTAGGTAAGTCATCCTGGACGGAAAGAGTCGAGGTCCAGGCTGGGTAAAGAATAACAGCTAAAAGGACTTATAACGTAGTTAAAAGGGAAAGAATTGAAATGATTTTAAGTGGTGCTCATCTTCATTAGGGCCACTTTTAGGAACTCCAGATTTGAGAAAATCAGTAAGGGAATTGGAAAAAAGAAGTGAAAACAAGGATGCTAATTAGCTAGAATGCACTGAGCATGAAGAGTGAAATGTACGTTGAATAGCTCTCCTGGGTCAAAACTGCAGGTGTTATATCTAAACATAAAACAAAGTCAACTTTAAAAATTTTCGTTAAAAAAAAAAATATCTCTCCTGGCACTTCTTTCATCTCTAATGGAAACTGGGCTTTCTCTTGAGGCCACTGCTTCCCCCATTTTCACGTATCATAGAATCAGGTGGGGGAGAGGAGAATGCAGGCAGGTTCCTAGTTCCTCAATTCCTTTCTCTTTCTCTCAAAAATCCTGACTTATGTGAAGCAGATGCCTTGGAGATTATATCACTCTCCCCGCTTTTTCCTCATATTTGTTTTCAATCATGGACAATTTTAGCACCCAGATCCCTGTCATCTTTGTTACTATTGTTCCTACTGTTATTCTTTTTTAAAAAAATAATTTTATTTATTTATTTATTCTACTTAGGTATACATGATAGAATGCATTTTGATTCATTGTACACAGATGGAGCATAACTTTTTATTTCTCTGGTTGTATGTGATGTAGAATCACATCATATATGCAGTATTCTTATTCAATTCAAACTTCAAGTTCATGCATGTATACTGACACGGAGCCTCTCTGTTCCTTGACCTCACCTTGCACAAGCTTCTCCTTTCCCTTACCCCAGTTACCCAGTTTGCTTGGTTATGGCCCAGACTATACCATTATCTATAGCCATAAAATCTTTTAACCCTTAATGCTTGCCATCCCACACCTCCTGCTCATTTAGCTCATTTATTTTACTACCCATGTAGCCAGCAAGGAAACAGTGACTTCAGACTTAAGGACATGGATCCTGTCAACAATCAGTGAGGTCAAGCTAGATGTGGTGATACATGCCTGTAATCCCAGCACTTTGGGAGGCTGAGACAGGAGAACTGTGAGTTTAAAGCTAGCCTCAGCAACGGTGAGGCACTAAGCAACTCAGTGAGATAAAACACAAAACAGGGCTGGGGATGTGGCTCAGTAGTTGAGTACTCCTGAGTTCAATCCCTGGTACAAAAAAACAAAACAAAACAACAACGAAAAAAACCAATCAGTGAGGTCAAAAGAGGACCTGCACACTGCTGCAGATGAAACACCAGGACTGGCTGATGTCTTTTTTTTTTGGTACTGGGGTTGATTTTAGTCTTGATACTGAGCGAAGAACTCAGCTACTCCACACCTGGGTACCTGACCTACAAAACTGTTGGATAAGAATATTGATTTTCAATTAGCAATAGAAAACTAATATATCTCCTTATAAAAATTGAGAAATCTTCCTCAGGAACCATTCTTAGAAAGTATAGAAAGTAGGGTAAGGGAAAATTTAAATACTTAGCAATTTTGTCCTGTAACAAACAAATTTAATAATAGTTATTTAGCATTTAGGTCTAGGCATTGTCCAAGATGCTTTATATTTCATTTAGTTTTACATTCACACTGAGGGGCTGATATTATTTTCTCCATCTTACAGATAAAAAACTGATTTCCTCTTGAGGTCACATAGCTAGAAAGAGGCAGAGCCGAGATTCAACCAAGGCCTGATCTTGTTTTCAAAATCCATGCTCTTTTTTTTTTTTTTGTACTGGAGATTGAACTCAGGGGCACTTGGCCACTGAGTCACATCCCCAGGTCCATTTTGTGTTTTATTTAGAGACAGGGTCTCACTGAGTTGCTTAGTGCCTTCTGTTGCTGAGGCTGGCTTTGAACTCGCGATTCTCCGGTCTCAGCCTCCCTAAGTGCTGGGATTACAGGCTTGCGCCACCGCACCCGGCCAAAATCCATGCTCTTAAAGGACTATACTATTTCTCTACACAAAGCATTTACTTCCCTGTAACAAAGTGGAGAACATATTATCTTTAGAAATAACATCAGAAGTTCACTTAGGAAAAGAACTGTCTTTTAAAAAAGAATTGTCTTGATAAACACAGAAGGTTTAGGAGAGATTTTCAGGGCTGAGTGTCTAGTGGATGGGCACTCATTCTCTCTTTGACACTCATGTTCTGTCTTCACTGTCCCATTCGTGTTAAGATCATCAGCAACGTACACATTCCTAAATCTAGCAGTCAATGCTCAGTCCCCATCTGACAGCATTTCTCACCAGCACAAGTCATAGTTTCCTCCTTAGAACACTTCTTCACTTGTGTTCTGGCACTTGCCATACTAGTTTTCCTCTTACCACTCTGACTACTCCTTCAAGTTTTTATTTTTCTTCTTTTTTGATCAGCTATACTTTTTATTACTGACCTCTAAATGTTGAAAAGTTTTAAAGCTGGGCACAGTAGTGCATGCTTGTAATCCCAGAGGCTTGTGAGGCTGAGGCAGGAGGATCACAAGTTCAAAGCCACCCTCCGCAACTTAGAGAGGCGCTAAGCAACTCAGTGAGACCCTCTCTCTAAATAAAATACAAAAAAGGGCTGGGGATGTGGCTCAGTAGTTGAGTGCCCCTGAGTTCAATCCTTGGCACCCCACACCAAAAAATAAGAAGGAAATGTTGGAAAGTTTTAGGCCTTCTTTTATTTTTTTGACTTTTACTTATTTTTTGTGGTGCTGGGGATTGAACTCAGGGCCTTGTGCATGCGAGGCAAACACGCTACCAACTGAGCTATATCATCTGCCCCCTTCTTTTATTTTTATACTGAACTTCCAAAGTGACATTAGCTAGCTACAGAGTTTTAATTATCTTCTATATTCTGACCAATTTATATCCTTATATCCAACCTCTTTCCTAGGAGCTCTAAATTTACTATCCACTAGCTTAACTAACATCTTACATATCTAGAACATATCTCAAAATTAACATCTCCAAAACATATCTCTCTTTTTTTCTTTCCTTCTGAGACAGGGTCTTGCTAAATTGCCCAGGCTAGTCCCAAACTTGTGATCCTCCTGCTTTCACCTCTCAAGTAGTTGGGATTACAAGCATGTACCACCACACCCAGCTGTAAAACAGAACTCTTGAGAACCTCTTCCTTCCAAATATACTCCCTTTAAAGTCTTTCCAGTCTTAATAAATGCTACCATTTCAGACAATTGCCCAGCCCCCAAACTCCAAGTATTCTCCTTGATTCTTCTCTTTCCCTCAAACTCCATATCCAATCCATCAGCAAACCCTAACTTAAAAAATAATACCCACACACATTATCTCTACCACTACCACCCTATTCATGATGCCATCATTTCTTGCCAATACAAGTTAACAGGTCTTCCTGCTTTCTCACTTTCTTTGCTACAGACAACAGTCTCTGAAGCACCTTTTAAAATTTAAATCAAATCATATCCAAAGACTCAAAACTTTCCAGAGGCTTCCCATTGAACTTGAAACAAAAACCACATTCCCTACTATGCCTCAAAGATTTTTCATGATCTGGCCCCTGCCTTTCCCTCTGACCTCCTCTTCTCTCCTCATTGACTTCTCTCCAGGCATTATTTAAAAATGCCATGCTTACTCTTGCATTTTGGTCTGGAGATTAATTCGGTATACATTCTCAATCCCCGTACCAAAAAAAAAAAAAAAACAAAAACCTTCAAGAAGTCAACTAAATATATCATTAATTAAGCTTTCAGATTAGTATAGCCTGGTATCTGACTCCTAGAAATACTGGGATTATGCCACAAAAGAAAGGTAAAAGTGCGTCTCCTTACCACCTTTCTGAATATACTTGGGTAAAATTTGCAAATGAGAATTTTACCTCCTTTTAGTACATCTTCCCAGTGCTCCTCCATTGTTGTAAGCTTCCACTTACATCTCCTAAATTGTCTCAGATGCTCAGTTTTTAGCTCCTCACCCTAACTTCTTCTCAGCAAATTTTCTCCTTCTTCAATTGGCTGTTTATCTCAACAAGGGTGTTATGAAGGAGGGAAATGTGATTTAGAACAATAAAAGAACAAATTATGTAACCCTTCTGGGCATCTGTACTATTTAAAGGAGAATGCATACTGAATTAATCTCCAGTTGGTAGAATCTGGGGCATCATTATGACAATGTGGAAAAAAATGAGTGGATGGAAGATACCTTTTGGAAAAAAAAAAAGATACCATTTGGGCTGGGAAAATAATCACCAAATGTTTTGCATACAGTAGGAATTAATAAATATTTGTTAAAGTAGTAATTAAATGAAAGTGATCATGCTAAGATGACCTTTTGGTCTTCCCTCATGTTTGCTCCCTTAAATGGTTCATTTTTTTCCCTGAGAGGCAAAAGTTATTTCTTACAATTACTCAACATCAGAAAGGGATCACATGAAAAAGAAATGCATGGAGGGAAAGACAGAAAAGGGAAATACCATAATTTTATAAATTGTATTTTATTTTTAAACAGGTTGTGGGTTTGTTTAAAGAACAAACTTGATTCTTTACTGACAGCACTATATGCCAGATGCAATTTAAGATGGTAAAATTATGTTATTTGGGGGAAGAAATATTTATTGTTTAAAACTTGTGGATTTAAACGTCTCATAATTTACAGCTTTCTAAAAGGCTGCCAGCTAGCCTTTTCTTGCAGCAAATCTTTCCACTCTCCTGGGATACCCACAAGAAAAGGGACTTCCTTGGTGGAGATACCAAAGGAAGATAGGTTCACAATCTACCTGGAGACCCCATTAAATTGTATACTCTGGGCTTTTCCACACAGATCTGTCTGATTGAGAGTGTAAAACAGTTGTAGTTCTAACAAGGGTGCTAGGTGACTGTGACAGCAGTGGCCTTCAGATAGTTCTAAAGGTTAAGCTATCTGGGCCAAAAAAACAAAACACAAAACAAAAAAACAAGCAGACCAGAATAAAAACCATAACAGCCAGGATATGAAAACAAATTCTAGCCATATTTACAAGACGGAATTAACAAGGCTTGGTGATTTGTTGGATGTTAAAGACGAAGAAGAATCTAATAAGCAATGGATAAAGGCTATGCTATTAAAAAGACTATTAAGAATTCAGAAAGAGCAGGGTTTTTGTTTGTTTTGAAGATAGTGGTTGAAAAGGGGTGGCACTGTTACAACTTTGGTTAAAGTGAGTTTGCTGATGAGATATTTGGAAGAGATGTCCAGAAGGCATTCACCAATACAGTTTAGTGTTCAAAAATGATGTCCAGCACACGGAGATAGAAGTGGGGAATCGTAGGTATCTTGGTGGTAGTTGAAGGCTAGAGGATAATTTTTAAAAAATGAAAAGCCAACAATTATTTGTTTGAATTTTTCAACCTACAAATTCGACGCACCTTCAGCAACAACTGCATCAGTTGGGGCACAAGATTGAAGTGGACCAGTCAAATCCTCATCTGGCAAAGTCCACTCCAAGAGACCGTAGGGCTGAGCTTGACCCAAGCCTGAGCAAATGTCTAATACAGAGAAACCAATGGATGTACACTTCCACTCCATAAGTTCCGCGGTGCAGACTTTTCTCCTGCTGAGGTCCTCCCTCCAAAATGAGCAATGCACGGCAATGCAGCCTAAGGACAACAGTCTGAATACCTCCATCCAATTCAAGGGAAGAAGGCGTCTAGCAAGAACAGGATCCTCAATCAGGCCCCAGGACTCCTTGTCCACGGAGTCCGCGAATCTTTCCACAATTCCCGGCACCCCCCAAGGCCAACTCCACTTACTTCTCGGAGGGTCCGGCCCAGCATGGTCTTCCTGCTCAGCCTGCCACCACAGGGTCCAGGTGACAGGGAGGAACAAGAGGTCAACAGCGGCCACCAGTACTACTGGGCGCAGCCATCTTCGCACGTCACGGAACTCTTCTATACCGAGTACTTCGATTGGTCGAATTGCAGCCCGGGGGAAATGATATTCGCACGCGATTGGCTGTCGCCACACGGCCTTCCCCGGCAGCGAGGAGAGCCGGTAGGCAAGGAGAGCGGGCTAGGGTCGCGACCGGACTCTGGAAGCGGTGGTTTTACGTGGCATCGGGATCGCTGGCAGTGTCAACTCATCTCGGCAAGGGTTCCAGGACAGGATAAGGATCTAGGGAGGTTGCATACCCGCTTGTTTGCTTTTTTTCTTTTTGTTGCCTTTTAAAGAACTGTCCGGACTTGGAGGAGGGACAAGGATGGACAGAATAATGACTAGAATGTTACTGGTGCATTTCTGATGGGAAGAACACAATAGCAGGTCTTTCTAAATTTGTTGCATTAGGTTAATTTCATTTTCGAGTGCTCAACTTTGAAATAGGTTAGTGTGTTTGGCAAAATTTGATCGAATTCAGGAGTGAGCGTTTGAACCACTCCAGGTGCATTTTATTGAAGCACAACCACTGTTCACGATGGAAGTTTTAAAGACTTGTGTACTGAGAAGAAATGCATGTGCTGCTGCCTGCTTCTGGAGAAGCAAAACTGTACTAAAGCTTTCAGTTAGGAATATTAGTACTACCTCTCCAAGGAACACTGTCATGCCCGCTTGGGTGATAGATAAATATGGGAAGAATGAAGTGCTTCGCTTCACTCAGAACATGATGATACCTATCATACACTATCCAAATGAAGTCATTGTCAAAGTACATGCTGCGAGTGTAAATCCTATAGATGTTAATATGAGAAGTAAGTTGTGAAAAGACTTTTTCATTACCCTTTTCAAAGCCAGAATTTCATCAGGTTTGCAGTTTTAAAAGATCAATTGTTATTTGACTACATTTTGGTTAACACAAAGAATTCATTTGGGTTTTTATTAATACCTCTGCAAATAGTTTTTCCAAAAATTTTAAAATTTCAATGATAAGGAAATACTTTAATCTTTTACAAAATACACGTTTGTAAATTGGTACTTGAGAATTGTGTCTGCAACAAACTTGCTGTTGTACTCTCCTGAGAAATTTGTGGTAATCTGTGATCTCTCAAAGGCTTCAGAGGTATGGTTATGTTTCCACATCAGTTCAGAATTTGCATTTTTTGTAATAATTCCTGTCCTCTTTGCTCTCCCATTACAACTTCCTTTATTGGTCCAGTAGACAAAGCAACACAATATTGTATCTGGGATATGGATAAAATATTTTCCTCATTTCTACGATTACATTTTTTCCCTCAACAGTTAAAATACACTTTCCTGTTTGCTCCTTTCTAAATCAAAATGTTATCCTGTTAATTTCTGCTGGGGTGGGGTTGACAAAGCTTGGAAAGCAGTGTGTTCCTTTTTGTGTTTTATTGCAGTTCTGGGGCACTCTACCACTGAGCTACACTCCCAGGAATCGCCCTCCCCAACTTCTAAAATTTTTGAGACAGGATTCTGCTAAATTACCCAGGCTAAGCTAGAACTTGTGATCATTCTGCTTCAGCCTCCCTGGTCACTGGGATTACAGGCACTATATTACTTAAATACGTACTATATGATGATTATATTTATTAGAGTGCTGAAAGTTTGTTTAGCATTTGTGAATTACTTTAACTATGGAAAGTATTGACCAAAATGTCAGTCTTACTTATGAGAAGTCATCTGTGTCTTTTGAAGAAATCGAGAAACATCATTTGGGATCATTAACCTCAGTGTTAATTACAGGGCATTAACTTCAGTGTTTTAAGTTAACAGCTATATCCATTTTAATTTAACCATGGACAGGTGTTTTGAGGGGCTTCCTTGTAGACCTACAGTTAAATTCAATAGATTGCCTTACTAACAATTCTTATATATGACCTATGTGTGATGAATTTAATTTCTTTGTTTCTGTATATATACAATTACAGAATTAAGATTAATGATAGATAATCATTTTGTGGAATTTATAAAGTTGTAGAATTTATGAGATTGTTGAGACTTTCACTTCATTGCCTTCTCCCCTTGTGGAGGACTGGCATCATAGATTAGCAATTCTCAAATTTTTTTCGTTTCAAGACTACTTTGCACTTAAAAATTACTAGAAACATAATGTTAGCTGAAGCTATAAATATTTACCTTATTATAAATTAGAACAAAATTTAAAATATAAACTTATTTAAAAATGCAGTAACATTACAAAATAAAATCAGGAGAAAATATAAAATGATGCAAAAATAATGAGGAAGAGACAGCTACATATATGAAGCACTGAAACAGGTAGTAGTTGATAGAGGTTACAATAAAAAGTAACTATTTTCCAAAATAAGCCAAAAACTTAGAAGAGTAGCTTTGTTGTAAACTTCTGCATATCTCTTTGCTGTCTGGTTTAATAAGATAGCTGGATTTTCATACGTACTTTTATGTTCAATCTGTTGCAGTATGATATTTGAAGTAATGAAGAAAAAACAGCCCATAAAGATAGACTGCTAGAAAAAAACCTCTTAGATTCTTTGAAAAGATTGGGGACATAGCAAACTTGGACAAGTTCTGAATTAGGGAAATGAAGTCCAGATTCACTGGCATTAGGTCACTTTATTCTAATTTTGAATGCTGTTATTTTTAACTTAGTGACTGTTTAGACCGTTGCTTTTTCAGTATGGTAACCACTAGCTAAATGTGATTGTCGAGCAGTTGAGTATGGCTAATCAGAATTGAGATGCAATCAATATAAAAGACTTAATAAGAAAAAGAAGAATGTAAAATGTCTCGTTAGGAATTTTATTGCCTAGCATATGTGAGGCCCTGGGTTCACTTCCCAGCACCTACCCTCCAAACCCCAAAAGAACAGTATATTGGTTACATATTAACCCAATAATATTTGGATATTTTGAGCAAAATATTCCCAACACTAATTTCGGTTGATTCTCTTCACTTTTTGAATGGCCACTAGAAAATTTTAAATTATGCATATAGCTTGCATTGTATGTCTGTTGGACAACATCTATCTAGACAATGTGATAGGAGTAACTATCATGCATTTCTTTGGGTGAAGAAATTTGGCCAAAGGCTTTGGAGTCTTCAAAGTATTTGTGGCTAGAAAGCTCTATTAAGAATGAGTTGAAATGACTTGGCTATGATTATCTCATTAAGTTTACATTTGTGTTTTTGTTTTGAAGTAATAATTGCTATGACTATTTGGGCATGTTTTAGTTTATTCTTTTATTCTATTTTTACATTGGGCTTGAAGGTAATTTCATTTTGCAAGATGCGCATGCACACTTTGTGTTGTAGACATTTTTATTTCAGTAGAATGCATCTGGACCTTTCTTAGCTGCGGTTTAATAAAACACCATAACACATTTTACTTTTATATAGTATTCTTGAGACATCTTAGTGTTTTATGACTTGACTGGGTAATATTATTTGCAAGTCATCCTCCTGCCCATGGATTCTTTTTGAGCAAGTGTTGTTGTTGTTGTTGCAGGAGATATCTGAAATGGTAGCTTGGGGAAATAAAATAATGAGTAGATGATTGTAAACTTTCAGAAGCAGTTATTTCCCTTGATAAGAAAGCAAGAATCATGTCTGTTTTTCTTTGCAAGATGAAGACTGGCTGTTTTTCTGAAGATGGCCACTACAGTTAGACATAAAGGCATGGAAATGGCTAAGGCGATGATTTGTTTTAAAAATAGGAAAATAATACTACTAACAGCATTATATCAACAAAGTTTGGTTTCTTTCCCAGCAAAGTTTTTAGATGGGATTAAAGTCTTTGAAACTGATGAGATTCAGGATTTTTTAAATTGGCCCGTTTCTCTGAACAAGTTAAACCTTTGTCAGTGGGATGGAACTCTGAAGGGCCCCATTCATTTGTGTCATCAGTAGGTTTTCCATTACTAACTAATTACCAGCTAACTGCATCCTGGATTCAGGGCTACTTTAGATAGTACCAGTGTGCCTGGACTACTCACCTGATATATGGGCATATTAGCGTTACCAAGAAAATAACCTTGAGCTGCCAGCTTTGTACCTCAAAGAGGACCAAAACTTATCTGCAGCCCTGAAACACCTAACTTTTGACATGGCTAATTGCCTGCTTCTGTTGCTCAAACCACATAAGGGTTTCAGTGAGTAATTGTTAGTGTTTTAGCAGTGGAAAAGAAATATAAGACAGGAAAAGAGAAGCATGCTATTTTTATGTCACATGTGAAGTTGTTTTTCCCTGATAGCATGCAATTCTACCTAGCCAGATGGCAGATGTGTAATGTTAGCATAATGGCCAGCAGCTAAGATTTTTTTGGAACTATCCCAATTTTCAAACACTTTCCCATGTGTCTTGATTTTTCATTAGGAATCCAACTTCTGCAAACTATGTACCTGTCAGAGTCTGTCCCTGTATCTATCTTCCCTCTTGCTGTGATGAATTGTCATCGCTCCCAAGTCTAACTCTCTATTTGTGTTCTTGATCCCATCCCTTCAGTTACTCTGGGGTTTTGTTCCAGAATTGTCTCAGTTTTTCACTTTCTACTGGATCATTCCCACTGGCATAAAAAATTGCTATTATTTCTCCCCTTTTAAAAAGAAAAAAAAAAGACTGAAAAATCCTATCTCTGTTACTCTATCCTGCTGCTGCTCCATTTTCCTGCTCCCTGTTATAACACAACTATTTGACAGAGTTGATTCTTCTCACAGTCTCCAATTCCTTGCTTCCCACTCCCTTTTAAGCATACAATGTCACAGGAACTGCTTTTACCAAGGTCACTAAGGTCTCTATGTTGTTGGACAAAGTCTTATTAAAGCTTTTAGCAGCTTCTGACCTTATTTGAAAACTTGTCTCTTCCCTGTCAGTAGCATTTGGCATCTTGAAAGGACTTTCTTCCCTTGGCTTTTAGGGCATCTACTTTACCAGCCAGTTCTTCTCAGGATCCTTTGCTGGATGCTTCCCATCCTTGAGATGTAATGTTGCCCCCAACCCCAACCTCAAGAGTGGGCGAGGGGAGACTAGGAGAGGGTTGGTGATTCTGCATACATGCTGTGTGGCAGGGAGAGGTGTATGACACTGGGAAGGTAGACAGGATGCCTGTCTTGAACCTAATACAACAGAAATGTTCTTAGAAACATGTCAGGCAGAAGAGAAAGTAACAAATACTTTTATGTCTTAGAAAAGGTATTTTATAGGTTGAAGCTGTATAATAAACTACATGGGATTATTGTGGATTGAGTAGCCAATTTATTTAAACTAAAAATTGTGATTGCAGCTTTCTGTAGCTGATACTTATGTAAATATTCTTAGAAATAAAGCAACTGACATGATTTAACATATCAGAATAGATGCAGCTTAGAATCTCTCTTTCTTTTTAGGAATCTCTGTACTTATTCCAAAATTGTTTTTTTAGAAAGATTGTTTAGGAGATAGGTCATTCAGAGACCAGTATCAGAATCAAGTACTTCATATCCATGCCTTGTTTGTTTGCTAACATTTTTTGGCTATACTAGTATCTTCTGTTTATTAACTTTTAACAGCATTAACATTCGTCTTCTTCACTAGACTTGGCACCAAACATCTTTATTGTTTATAAAGTTCATGAATGAATAAATTAATAAAGATACTACCTTCAAAGAGCAAAATATATAAAAGACAATTCTAAAAATACTGAAGATAGTTTCAAAACTTGAGTTTCAAAGAAATTTTGAGTAATGGTGCCTTTAGTTTAATAAGTGATTGTGATTTTTAAATGATTTTCTTTGGAGCAGCACTCATTGTTTTTATATTTTTCCATAATAATGGCAGAATATTAATAAAAGTTTTGTTTTGTAGTCTTTATCTTGAGACCCTTAACATTTTACCTGGACTATAATCTTGTTAGTTTTAAAATCATTCTGTCCTTACTCTTGGAGGAAATAGATGCATTGTGTTTTGTAGGTGGTTATGGAGCAACAGCTTTAAATATGAAGCGTGATCCTTTACATATTAAAACCAAAGGAGATGAATTTCCTCTGACTCTGGGCCGGGATGTCTCTGGTGTGGTGATGGAGTGCGGGCTTGATGTGAAATATTTTAAGCCTGGAGATGAGGTGAGTTAATCCTTTTATTTGTTATTTTTATTCCTTTTCTAACTATGCATATTTTATTTTGTCTTTTTTTGAAGTATATTCTATACCATTGACCATTTTTCTTCAATAAATATACTGACCTTTGGTTAGAACCCTCATTTCCTTGGTTCTGTTGTTTCTTTTTTTTCTCTCAAATAATTAAAAAATAGTTCGACTATACTTGAGTTTTCTAAATTAGAGCTTAAGAATCACAAGACTTCCAGTGGTTCGGGATGCTGAGGCTGGAGGATCGCAAGTTCAAAGCCAGCCTCAGCAATGGTGAGGTGCTAAGCAACTCAATGTGACCCTGTCTGTAAACAAAACACAAAATAGCAGTGAGGATGTGGCTCAGTGGTCAAGTGCCCCTGAGTTCAATCCTCAGTACCCCACAAAAAAAAAAAAAAAAAAGAATCACAAGACTTGAAAACACATAGAATTGAGACTATTTTTTCTTGAAAGGTACTTGAAATGACAATTATTAACTCCTGGATTCAGTGGTTTTAAAATAGCTGAAGTTTGGTGTGATCTATTATCTGTCACCTTGAACATTTTTGTCAAGAGACTTGTAGGGAGCTTGTAATAGGTAGCAATGTTTCGATTACTTTTCAAAAGATAACTAATCCCTGTAAGATAGGAACAGGTAGGCCCAGTGTATAGATGAGGATGTCACACTATTAAAAAAAGTCCCACAACTAGTAAGGTTAGGGCCAGGGTTCAAACCCCAAAGACTGTGGACTCTCTAGAACTCTTAGTAGTCGGTCAACATGGCAGAATACACTGGCGTCTGCTTCCAGTGTGGTTTGACCTAATTCAGAATCATACTAACTAATTTATCACACAAAAATAACTCTTTTGCTTGGAGCTATCTCAAAGGGCAGATATGTATCAGGGAACACCTTTGTGCAAAACTTTGATCAGAACATATTCATGTCTCCTGTGAAGCTGTGTGTCTGTGTGTGTTTCAGGTCTGGGCTGCAGTTCCTCCTTGGAAACAAGGTACTTTCTCGGAATTTGTTGTCGTCAGTGGGAATGAGGTAACTCACCATCTTTGCTGAAGTAGCATTAGAAAGTATAAACAAAGACTGACAAATATCTCTTCAATAATGGGTTGTTTTTCAGATTATGTTCATGTTTTATGGGCAATTTCAAGAGCACTAAAATAAACAATAGGAGTTTTTGAAGGATTAAAAAGTTATTTGGTGTCATTTAATAGCACTGCTTTGCCAGAGCAGTTAGCTTTGCCTCATGGAACAGGGATTTGGAATGAGATCTAGAACCCTGCTGTGTTTCTTGGTTCCTCCCAGTATAAACAGTTGAAACCAAATATACCCAGAGGGAATACAGATTAATCATAAACAGGCATGGAAGTATCAAGCTGTTTTGAATAACTTTAAAAATAAGAGTCTAATTAAATATAATCAGGAGACCTGAAAATTTGAATAGAGAGAAAGGGAGGGGTTAATGTTGAGGAAATTAGCTACAGAAGGGAAAAGGGGGTGTTAATTGGAAAAAGTCTAGAAAGATTACTTTGCAGAAAATGGGAGTAAGAGAAGCAGTTGGTTATAAACATAAATTAGAATATGTGTGCAAGGGTTCAAGATTATATATGGTCAAGACTAATGGGATTATTGCTTGTGGTCTTTTTATAAACAGTGAAGTAGCTATATTTAATCATATAGCCTATAAAACATTACTGAACCTCGGTGAGGCAACTAGACAGCCATTTGGATAAGATGTTCAATAAACACTGAACCTGAAAGACTTTTCCAGCTTTACCTCTGAAAAGAGTTGGATTTCTTTGAAGGTTAGTGTGCTTTATTGTGTTCATAGGTATGTAAGTTTTTGCTTATTTTTGACTATTGTCTTTAAATCTAGGTCTCTCACAAGCCCAAATCACTCACTCATACTCAAGCTGCCTCTTTGCCATATGTGGCTCTCACAGCCTGGTCTGCCATAAACAAGGTTGGCGGCCTGAATGACAAGAATTGTACAGGAAAACGGTAGGTGTCTCAACAGTGGCATCTAAACCTCCCCTTTTTCCTTCTATTCTTTGTAGTAAACCTGTCAGAATTATTTACATGAACAGAGGGATGCCAACATTTCAAACAATTTCCAAAGAATTCTGTGTTGGTTTGCACTTTTAAAACCTCATTTTGTTGATTCTCAGTTAGAAAATTTCTAATCAATTGAGAATTTTTAAATTGAGCTATAGAGATGGGCTTTAGGAGCCTGAACTTTCTAAACTAATGCAGATTTTGTATGTGAACCTCTGGGATGGTGAGCCATAGCTTTTATCAGATTCCTAAAAACGTTAAGAATTACCCCATTGCTGAGAGTGGTGGCACATGCCTATAATCCCAGAGACTGAGGCTGAGGCAGGAGGATTGCAAGTTTGAGGCCAGCCTCAGCAATTTAGCAAGACCCTATCTTGAAATTAACAATAAATAAGTAATAAAATAAAAAGAATGGGGGATGCAGCTCAGTGATACAGTGCCCCTGAGTTCAATCCCTAGTGCCCCCGCCCCCCACACAAAAAAATCAAAATCAAAAAGAAAAAAAGAATTACCCCATATGCTTTCTAGAGAATGATGTCAAGGTAGAGGTGTTTTTTTTCCCTATTTCTACCAAGAGTTGCTCTCATATTTGCATATTTCTATGAAAATCAGATATCAAGGGACAAAACACTATTGGATATTCTTGAGTTCTCTTGGGCTCAAAGCTTGATATCCCTCAGATTAGTCCTGATGCTACAGTGACTTGAGTATATGCCTGTTTACGTTAGCAACAATGTAGGGACTTGATGTCTCAGAGTTGTCCCCACTCTCTGTGGTTTCACCCTCTGGAGTTTTAGTTACTGTGGGCAACCATGATCTGAAAGGGTGAGTAGCATATGGAGAGAAAGAGAAAGCAGACCACACATTCACATAAGGTTTATTATCATGTATTATTTCTTCTTCCTATAAGTTATTATTAATTTCTTATTACGCCCAGTTTAAAAACTAAATTTTATCAAAGGTATGTATGTGTAGGAAAAAACAGTGTAGGTAGGGTTCATTACTAGCTGTGATACTGGTCTTGGAGATTAGGAATGGGTCCTTATTCCCCAGTGTTGAAGATTAAACCCAAAAATGCAGAGGCAAGCATAGAAAGCAAGTTTTATTTAAGAAAGTGATAGCAACAGACTTCTCTAAATAGAAGAGGCCCCAGAGCTAGGTGCCTGGGGGAGGGGATGGTCTTGTCTCTTATAGATCTCAGAACCCCCCTTTTAATCATGGCCTGTTGGTTCTTCTCTGTTTACATGCCTATGGGCAGGAAGGAGCAGGAGCACAGAGGTTAATCATTAGCAACCCATTGTGCTGGTGAGCGTAATCATGGAGGTTAACTGTTAACAATATTGCCTTTTCTTTGATAACCAGCCCTCATCTTCACCCAATCATTCAGTACCTATGCTGACTACCTGACCTTTGCCCCTGTCTCAGCTGTAGATTCAGGCATCCCCTGGGATTTTGGAATATACCTCCTGTGGATAAGCAGGGGACTATTGTGATTTGAGTTCACATCGATTGAGTTCATATCAGTTCCCACTTTCTAGCTGGGTGACCTACTCAGTTGATTTTTTAAAATGAGTTTTGTTTTGAATATTAAGTGAGATCACACACACAAAGCTCGTCGCACAGATAGTAAAAGACATTCAGTAAGCCAGGCGCAGTGGTGCACACCTCTAATCTCAGGGACTCAGGAGGCTGATGCAGGAGGATCACAAGTCCAAGGCCAGCCTCAGCAATTTAGCAAGGCTCTAAACAACCTAGTGAGACCCTGTCTCAAAATAAAAAGGGGGGGGTGCTAGGGATGTGACTCAGTGATAAAGCACCCCTGAGTTCAATCCCCAATACCAAAAAAAAAAAAAAAGAAGGCACTCAATAAATGGTGGCTACTGTTATTAGCAAGGAGATTATAATGTTTTGTATTTTAGAAAGTTGCTATCATAGAGAAAAACCAATGATTCTGGTTTTTGTGAGAAAATGAGATACTAAGAACCGTTCAATGATTGTAAGAAAAGAAAGAGCTATAGGTCAAATTATAATAAATTAAAATAATGTTATTTATGTTGCTAAGGCTTGTGCAAGTAAGATAACTAAAGCCTGTCATTCTATATACCTATTGTTATGAAATATTGAACTTTACATATACTGTGTTGAGTGATAGAGCATTGAATTTAAAGAAAGTTTAAGCTGTATTCCTGAAAACATTGTGAGGTTATTCATCTAATGACTGCTACCATTAATCTTAAAATTCAAGGCAAATACTTACTCTAAAGGTCAACCTTGTTTATTTTTTGAACTTTTGTGGCCTTTTTTTGAAGTTGCCATTTTGGTCAAACACTTCGTTTAAATTAAATTCATTTCATCAGAGATTTTTCTAATGGTCCTTCTTAGTTAATAGTCTGGCAAAATTTGCATTCTAGAGTTTTAGACCTTTATTATTATTCTAGGCTCAGCAACAACATTGATGTTTTCTTCTTTGGTCCCCCTGCCTCCACATAAAACAGATTTTCTATGCCTGCATGATTGTATACATACTATTGTTAGAGAATACTTATTCCTTTTGCTGGTTCAGGGCTGTCTGGGCATACTTTTGGTATACTGTAAAAAACAATTTGGAGACAAAGATCTAGCTGTTTTTCCTTGGATACATAGATGCAAACTCCCAATTTATTGCTGGCTTTGTGGGTAATTCTTTAGTACACTGTTATTGTCTGTTTGAGCAATAATGGTCTGAAACTGAGAAATTGGAGCCCTGAGTTCTACTCTTCATTCTGCCATTACCTAACCAGGTGACCACATGCTGTTCATGGTCTCTTTGCAGTTTTCTTTTAGTTACTGAATGTAGGACATTGTAGCTTTGGGCAGTAGATAATTTTATATCTTACTAGGCCATTTTATATGTGTGTGTGCATGTATGTGTATGTATTTATTTTATATTGTGTTGGATCTGTTCATCAATGTAGCCACATGTTAGCCAAACTAGAGTGAAATCCATTGTAAAGCACCTCAGTAATTCACACTGTGGACTTCTGCGTTCTCATCTGCATAGTGACCTGCAGGATGCCTATGTTGTGAGCCATAGTGAGAGCTGGGTGTCAAAATCCCTTTAGGCTGCTACAACAACAACAAAACATAAAATAAGGGCCTATAAACAACAGAAATTTATTTCTTACAGTTCTGGAGGCTAGAAAGTCAAAGATCAAGACACTGACAGATTCAGTCTGGTGAGGGCCAACTTTTTATTTCATTGACAGTGCCTGCTTGTCCTCACATGCTAGAAGGGGCCAGAATCTCTTTGGGATCTCTTTTGTCTTACATATGACACTAACCCCATTCATGAGGGCTTTGCCTATATGATATAATCACCTCTTATTCCATCACTTAGGGGTTAGGATTTCAGTACCTGAATTTTGCAGGACAGAAACATTATATACATTTAGACCATAGCACTTGTACTTGGTCTTGCTCCCAGAAATGTCAGTTAAATGAAGTTACTACCCATGGGTTATAATAATGGCCTGTCTCTCCAGTTGCTTATTTGTGAGAATCTCAAGCAATGTGAGCACCTTAAAATGTGTAAAAATACATGTGGGGGAGTGGGAACTAGGGATATGATACTGCCTGTTAACAGTGACAAGTTCTGCTTCTTCACATGTTGAAGTTTGAACATTAGAGAAGCATGCTGAGGCAAGCATATAAAGCAGGGTTTATTTAAAAAGAGGTAACAGACTTCTCCTGGAAGGGAGAAGGGGCCATAGCCGATATCCTGGTATCCCAAGAAGTATGGGTGTTCTGCCTTTTTATAGGTCCTAGGCTTCCTTTGTTCTCCTGCTCTCTTCCCCTTACCTCCCTCCTTCCTGTGTACATGACTAGGCCCAGGAGATGCTGTGGTAGGATGGCCAAAAAGTAAAAAGCAGATGGACAAGGGGGCCAAGATGGAGTGATCTGGTCAGGAAGAGGGCGTCTGTCCTATAGGGAGAGACAATCCCTGGGACAGGTTATATTAGCAACAAGTTGGAGCAGGGGCAGGTTATCTTGATAAGGGTGGAGGAAGGGCTCTGAAGGCTTTAGCATTTCAATCCCTCTCCAACTTCTAGGACTCACTCAAATTGGCCTCTTGATCCAACCTAACTTAATTTACCTATCTATACTGACTGCCTGTCTAATTCTGGGTTCAGATGGATGCCTGGACCTCTTACATGCTAGGCAAGTGCTCTACCACATAAGCTATTTTAGCTAGCTTTTTCATTGCTGTGATTAAAAGACTTGACAAGAACAACATAAAGGAGGAAAGATTTATTTTGGCTCATGGTTTCAGAGGTTCAGTCCATGGTCAGCCAATTCCATAGCTCTGTGCCCAAGGTGAGGCAGACTGTCATGATGGAAGGATATGGCAGAGAAAAGCAGCTCATGATATGACAGCCAGGAAACACAGAGAGAGAGAGAGAGAGCGTGAGCTCCGTTCACCAGGGACAAAATATAAACCCCAAATGTATACCCCCAATGACCTACTTCTTCTACCACACCCTGTGTGCCTGCAGTTACCACCTTTTTAATCCACATCAGTGAATTAATGCACCGATCAGGTTATACCTCTCATAATCTAATCATTTTATCTCTGAAAATTCTTGCATTATCTTACACATGAGCTTTTGGGGGCACCTCATATCTAAACTATTACAAGCTACATCCCCACTCAGAATAGTTTTAATGAAAAAATTATGTAATGGGATTTTGTAATATTCCAAAGTCAGAGGTTCTAATGTCCAAAATGGAAGTTTTTCAATTTGATTATTCATTGTGATTGATGGAGCACATTTTGGCTTCCTTAAGCAATAATATTTTTTTTTCTGTTAGCTATTAGCATTAAGGCTTGCTTCAGTTTGCACAAAGCAGGTCAGTGTTTGTTATCAAGGACTAACAGTCTGGTTTTTTTCTAACCACTTAATTAAGGGGAGAAAAAAGCAAAATTAACAGTAACAAAAACACCCATGAGTACCTTGAAAGATTGTATAGGATTTCTTCGTTACTAACAGCTTTTTAAAAATTAGGACAAAGCTTTCTAAGGATTCAATGGTGTTTACCTTTTCCTTCTTTGTTATCTAATTATATTTCTGCAGCAACTAAGCATCAGTGAACCAAGGGGATGATTCAGTCTTGATAGTGCATGCTATTACCAATTTTGGCCACACTTGAGTGTCACTAGAAATGTCAAGTGAAAGTATTCTTTTTCTATCAACCCATCCATAGTTTCTTTATGATTTATTCATAGAAACACATATATAATTAGGGCTTTCAAGATGAATAGAAGGCAGGTGATATACCTCAGTGGTACAGTGTTTGCCTAGCATATGCAAGGCTAGAGGCGAGGAATTAACAGAAGAACATTTTAAAGTTGTTATGCCTGATATTTTTTGAATATGGTACAATCTGATGGTTTTGTTTATTGGTAATGTCCTGGGACTTGAATATTTCATGCTCTGCCGGGGAAAATTTGTACACTTGAAAATATAGTAAATTTAGGTACACTTTTCAGTTTCTTTCTTTCTTTTTTTCTGGTGCTGAGGATTGGACCTAAGGGTACTTTACCACTGAGCTACATGAGCTACATTCCCAGCCCCCCCTTTTTTTTTTAAATTTTTTTAATATATATTTTTTTAGTTGTAGATGGACACAATGTCTTTATTCTATCGCCCTGTATGTGGTGCCGAGGATCGAACCCAGGGCCTCACGCATGCCGCATGCGAGGCAAGTGCTCCACCGCTGAGCTACAATCCCAGCCCCTCCCAGCCCCTTTTTTATTTTTTACTTGAGATAAGTTGCTCAGGCTGACCTTAAATTTGGAATCCTTCTGCCTCAGCTTCCCAAGTCAAGTTGCCAGAATTAAAGGTATAGGCTACTGTACCCAGCTTCAATTTCTTTTTTGAAAGTAGTCTCTATTATAGTGAAATTTTGTTAGTTAAGTATAAATTGGTTGTCTGATTAATTCTGTTCATTAATTAGGTTGTACTCCCCAGCAATAGCTTATATTGAAATTAAAATAATTACCTGGTAATTCTAACAGCTTCCTTCTTTCAAATGCCTTTTCTTGCCTGTTTTTCACCTCACTACCCATGTGTTTCTCCCCATTCTGCTCCTGCCTTCTCTGTGGGCTTTGCATTTTTATTTGCATCTAACTGGGTCCTTTTAGGATAAGAGCAAGGGTGGAGTCCCTGGCCTGGCAGTGTGGTACAAATGAATCTTCCTGAATCCTTCTGTTTTCTAGGGAGCCTCCTGAAGGAACAGTAGAACCCTCCCTCCTGGACTTTTACTTTTTTATTTTTTAAGAGGTTAGAAGCCATTTACTCTTTAGAGCCTTATAATCTAGCTTCCAGCCTCTCCATTCAAGGGCAGCAGTTCCCATGGGGTCATAACAGACTAAGTGGCAAATCCAGTAATGCTTAGCAGTTTTTATTCAGTTGATTCCTCTGACGTATCTGGCACTGTTGGCCACTTAATAATCACTTTTTCTGTAATTTTAGGGACACTAGACTTTAGTTTCCTTCTTGCCTTTTTGACCATTTCTTATTGTTTTTTTAAAGGCCTTCCTTCTTCCAACCCTTTAAATGTATGTTCCCAGTGTTCTCCATCATTCCTCTGTCTCCCGGGGTTATCTCATCTACTCCCAGCTTCTATTTAGAGTTCAGTGACCTGCAGATCTGTGTATCTAACTCCAGCCTCTGTACTGAGCTCTAGTTTGAATGTCAAAATCAGCTTGTGGAAAACTCAACTAAGTACCACCTTGATTCTTCCTCTATATTCCTAATGTCATTTAAGTGTGATTTACCTTCACCTTGATATTGCTTAAGGCAACCAAAACCTGATATTGTTCCTAAACACCACTCCCTCTTCCTCTGCACAGCTCATTGCTGTTCATGTCATGTAAAATTTGGGTTTGTTGACAACTTTGGAACAATGACTTCCAGGTTTCTCTTATATATGAACTGTAAGATTTCAAGGCATTTCAAGTTTTCTTGTGTAGCAAATAAGCCAAAAAATACTACTGAATTTCACTTAAGAACACTTACTAACTAGTGCATTGTTATGTCTTTCCTATAGAATTTTAGAACTTTTTAAGTGTTCTAACTGGAAGCATTTATTGCAGACTGGCTTCTGGTTCTGTACATCTCAAACCTTGTTTAATTTAATGTTGTTTGTTCTTCTTCACTGCTCATATAATCCAGTGCTAAATGCAGTAAT
>PVHX01001081.1:103594-231299 GCA_004024805.1 Geosciurus inauris
TATACAGAGCTCAGTTTTTCCAATTCTCTGGTTTCAAATCAGATAGAGTCACATTATTTGTGTCTTCATACCTGCACCAGGGGCAATAATGACCCTCTCAATCAACCATCATTACTATACGCATTACCCTTTCTTTCCTCCCACCTCCCCCCTGCCGCATCCAGAGCTCCTGCATTTCTGCTATGTTTCCCATTCCCATGCCCCTTATGTATCCTCATCCACTAATCAGAGAGAACATTCGGCATTTGGTTTTTTGGGATTGGCTTACTCTTAGAAGGCATTCTAAAACCAGGACTGCTAGCAATAACTTAACTCCATGCAAAAAGTGACTGTGAATCTTATCGATATTCCCCTCTAAGCCCACAACAAATATACAGTAGTCCCTCTTTATCCATGAAGGGATACATTCTGGGACCCTCTGTGGATGCCTGGAACCACAGATAGTATTGAACCCTATATATATGTGTCTTTTCCCATACATATATATCTCTGATAAAGTTTAATTTATAAAATAGGCACAGTTCAAGATTAACAGCAATACTAATTATAGAATAAAATACTTAAAACAAATGAATTATTTATTTCTGTACTTTTGTATTTAATATTTCTGGGCCAGTGTTGACTGTGGGTGACTGAAACTGCATGGATAGGAGAGGACTATTGTATCTCTAAATCAGCTTCCCCTTAATCAAATCCAGTATCATCTGATAAGAGGGAAAGTATGTAGGAATGTAGGAGTGAGCCATCTTAACAGATTGTGATGGGTATATCTTTATTTTGCAAAGTTTACAAAAGAATATGTCTATGAAAATATATTGCTAGAATATGTCCATGAAAATATATTCCTCCCAGGACCATGTGTAAGTGAAGGGCCTGAAGCTGTAGCTTCATTGGATCCAGGGTCAGTCCTTTGATCAGACTACTTTTTTTCTGGTCTACCCTACTATCACCCATCAAAAGAATTTCTTCCCTCTAGCTACTTCTGTGTAAGATTGAAGAAACTACTGATCTGGAATAGGTCCTGTTGCCTCTTCCTTTTAGAAAGATAAATACCAGTACCTTGAAATTCTGAGTAGATCTGAGATAATAGAACTGTTCTTATTCTGAGTATGAAGTTCTTGGTCCATTATGGGTTAGCTAAACCTTTAGAAACAACTACCCTGGGCACTTTGCCAAAATGTGTAAATAGCTTTGTTTTCATGGGAAATGTGTTAAATTTCCAAACATCCTATTCACAAATCAACTTTTCTGTAAATTGGAGAAATGTCAACATGAATTACAAAGGCTTAGAAGAAGAGGTCACACAAATCCAGGCTATCTTGGACACATTTGGTTGATTCATTTTATGGCTTTATTATTCTACTTATTCAAATTATGCTAAGATACTTTCACTCATCTTTTCCCCCAGACTTAAAAGCTGAGAAATGAGATGCATTTCAGCATCATCCTTATTTATTAAAGACCATTTGTTTCTACTAATGGAAGATTTAGCCATATTTAAATCATCTTTGTTTCTAAACCATTAGGACAAAATAGATGGCACTCTAATCTCGTGATTTGTCTTTTTTCCCCTCTAAATATTCAGTCTAGGGAGAATCATGAAGATCATATGGTTCTATGTTAGAAAGATAGAAAAATGAAATATAAGCTTAAATTGGATTGAAAGCACCAATTGATTTTCATTGACTCTCAGAGTATAGGTGAGGAATCTGGGGCCTAAGGGTTCCATTAGTGAGAGAGCTGAGACTAGAGCCTAAATCTCCAGAGAGCTAGTGCTGGCATTCAGAGATTTCTGGGGCCAAGCCAGAATATGGAAATTTGAAAGGTGATTCCCTCCTGCTGCTGCTTCTATTTTGTAGTTTCATATATTTTTTTTTTGTTTGTAAGGCAGTTGATGGCTTGCCTCAAAACATTATAACACTGGAAGCTATGATTGTAAAGGACTTAGGTCCCCAAATGCTAAATAAAATGTGTCTCAGTCATGAAAAAGAAGCCAACATTGCTTTAGTACCTTAATGTGTGTTTAGGGAGAATTCAAAGATTTAGTGTGTCAGAGTAAGGTGAAATTTGGAGTTTAAGAATACATAGCAGTATAATAATTATTCATACTTCCCCCATATTTTCTACACCTGCCACTAGTGCAATCCCCACTAACTTCAAAGGAAGCTTTATATGTGGACTAGAAAATAAGGGAGGCATGTGATTAAACATCATGTCAATTTTGAATTAGAGTGATTTTTGCAAGTATAGTATTTCCTAGGTACTTTTTAAAATATATAAACCAACACACAATACGGGACAAGGACACCCTTCTTCACTGTAACAAGTAGGCTTCTACTTCAGTGATGTTAGGTGTACAATGTGAACATTACAGCAAGCTAGGTAAAGATATCCACCCCTACCTCACCATCTCCCAGCAATAGCTCTTAAGAGAAGGGCTATTGGGAGGTAAGCTCTGAAAGTGCTTTGAAGAGACCTTAGCCACAGGACTTCAAACCTTACAGCACCAATCAGTTAAAAATTTACTTTGCTCACTGTCCTTTTGGGAACTTAGTTCAAAAAGGGCCCTGGTTGATCTTTCCTAACACCCAGTTTGCAGGACCAGAGAATGAATTTCCCCAGGGCTTCTTTATAAGCAAATAGCATTTCCTTGGGCCTGCTCCTTGTCTCTTTTGCACTTTGGGGGTGCCATCAGGTGGCAGCATCAGGAACTGAAGCTGCTACTGCAGAACCACTCCCTCTTCTGCCAAGCCCTGCTGAGAAATATTTTGCTTTTTTATTTGAGGAAATGAAGGTGCTTTGAGTTAAGAGTTATGGAGGAAGAGATTAACCGACAATAATGAGGCCAAAGATGTGTCTAGCAGTTAAGTCCTTAAATAGCCATTAAATTTGGTATCCTTTAAATCCAGCCTTCTCTGAGAGAGAAGTAGAAATTAATTTCATGCTTTTCTTTTTTTAAAAAATATTTTTAGTTGTTGATTGACCTTTATTTATTCATTTATTTATATGTGCTGCTGAGAATCAAACCCAGTGCCTCCCACATGCAAGGCAAGTGCTCTACCACTGAGCCACAATCCCAGCTCCCATGCTTTTCTTTACTGGAAGAAACTATAATGCACACTTTCAGGTAGCCAGGTGACCCCTCACTTAAGGTGGTAAAAATTCTTTCTTGCCCTGATTGTAGAAGATGGCACTGACTGGATGATTTTTAAAGTCAAGAAACACTGATGAGGCATCTGCTGTAGTAGAGCCAGTGCATTATAGAAGGTCTCTGTCCTTGAGTTCCTGCAGAATAGCTTGGGAGACAGAATGTATGTGTGTATAAGTTAACTGTGTGGCAAATGCCAGGCTTTGGTGTAGATATCAGGTTGTAGATTCCATTAGAGTTATTGTAGAGGAAAACTGACACTTCGGCCTTTAAGGGAAAAGAGATCTGTGCAGGTAGTGAAGGCATTTTCGAGCCTGGAGCAATGTGCCAGTGTGCATGGGGCTTGGGTAAAGAGTGAGGGGACCAGAATCATAGTGAAAGGAAAAGTAGAGAATTGAGATGGTTTGATTGTGAAGAACTTGAAGGAGAGTTCGAGTAGCTACATTGCAATAAGAATGGGAAGAATTGAGAGGATTTGTTGGGTGAATTAATTTTTGTTGTGTTTGTGAAGCAGTTTTAATACTTTCCCCCCATTTAGGAAGTACTAAAGCTAAAAAAATGTGTGAATTGTAGGGTCTTAGAAGAGTGGATTTTCGGTTTCTTCTATACTTCACAATTGATAATTCTGTGAAATTGAAAGCAACTGTTCTAGAAGAAACATAATTTGTCAAGGAGACTTCTTTTATAACATGTTATGCTATTTAATTTCAAAGGAAATAGCTGGCTTAGAAATTTTAGTAGTAACTTTTAAGATATAAAGGGTAATACTCATCTTTCTGTGATTGGCTAAGGAAAAAAAAAATGAAATGAAGCAAGGGTGGAGATTGTAGACTGCATGCATATTCCAAGATCCAGTGTACTTGTTAGAGTACAGGTGGCAAAATTCTTTGTACTTTGTAATAGCCAAGACAAAAGGGAACTACAACTAGTAGTAATATAATTCATAGTGACAGATAAAGAGCACAGATACTTCCATCAGTCTTTAGAAAAATATTTTTCTGTGGGTACTCAGAATTCTCATGAAGAATTTTCTCAACAATATCCCCTTAGCTAATGTAGTGTCAAATACCATGCAATCAATTTTTATAATGCCCCTCAGCCTCCGTTGGTAGCATATCACCAAAGTGCAGTTCAGTAAATACTATTTTCTGGGCACCTGAAGCCTTACAGTTTAAGTAGGCAATTCTCTGAAGCTCTAGCTTAATTCAAGAGTAAAATAGAAGAATGTGTAAAGCAGTGATTTTTTAATATAGTGATTTTTAATGATTTTAATTTTAGTGATTTTTTAATAGCAGTGATTTTTTAAGCAGTGATTCTTTTTTTTCCCCAAAAAAATCTTCATATAAAATTGGAATTCTTTCTTGAAACCTCAGTAGAACTCATTTATAAAATAGTCTTGACTTAGAAACTTGTTTCACCTTTCAAAGTTGAACTAATAATGTACCTGAAATTAGTCTGAAGTATGGACAAAGTTTCATCTTAGTCATATATATATCTAATTGATTCAGCATCATCCATTTACAGAAAAGACAGTCTTTTTCCCAAATATATTTGCATCTGTTTTATATCACTTATATTTACATTTATATATTAATTATAGATTCTCTCTTCTATTCAAGTAGTCTATATCTGACACTCATAACAAGCTCGATTAATGTGCCCTTAAAATTGTTGATATTTTATAAAGCCAGTCCTCCAGAGTTACTGTTCTTCAAGAATGTCTTTACTCTTTGTGGCTCTTTTTTTTTTTTAAATATATATTTTTTATTTTTATTGGGTTTACATGACAGCAGAATGCATTTTGATTCATTGTACACAAATGGAGCACAACTTTTCATTTCTCTGGTTATACACAATATAGTTACACCATATGTAACTACATGAACCTAGGGCATTGTTGTCCATTGCATTCTACCATCTTTCCTGCCCCCATGTCCCATCCCTTCCCTCCTCTCCCCTTTGACCAAAGTTTCTCCATTCTTCCCATGCCCCCTCCCACATTATAACCATTGATTCTTTTATAGATCACAAACTTCTTTGGGAAATAAATGATAGATGTAGATCCCCCTCCTTGCCAATACATCTATGCACCAAATTTCCAGTGTTATTTTAGGAAATTCACAGTTTTAAAGGGATCAAGCAAGTCTCATCCTTCTCCTATATCCCCCCACTCATTCATAAACTTCAGGCTAAGCATCCCTGGTTTCAGGAGGCAGGAAGGCTACAGTGAATAGACATGGTAAGAGCCTGGAGAACAGGTTGGTTGTACTGATAGGACATGTTCATCTGCTTTAACAGGACAATGAGATTATTTTTGTTTATGACAGTTCATGAGCTTGGTAGGACATGTCTGAACACAAGATGTTTATTCCACTTTAGCAGGAATGTGGTTAGGAATGTGATTTTTTTTCCCCCTGGTAGAGAGCAGCTAAGTCTAAATACTAAAAAGGGCCCAAATCTCCCTCTTACAGAGGAAGCTATGATGATTTGGCCAAGAAAAATTATAAGGCAGATGGTAACTTACTTTTTTCTTAATCTAAAGAAATTATTTATATTTTTGATATTTGGCATTCTTGGTAAAGAGTTCATAGGGTGTTTTATTTTAAATATATAGCTTCTGGTTAATCTAAAACAAAAATCCTTGTGTAATATAATCTTGGGAAGCTGAATAACTTTATTTACTTTGAGGATTGTCATTGAGCCAATTACATTTTGAAAATATTGATTTATTCAGTTATATCTGTTGAAGATTCTCAATTGTGGTTTCTTTTGCATTACAGTGTTTTAATCTTGGGTGCTTCAGGTGGAGTTGGTACCTTTGCAATCCAGGTAAAATAATTTTTAAATATTGTGAATAGGAAAAATTTGTTTACATGAATTTATAAATTCATAAATTCATATATTATAAATAAATTACTTTCCCTTAAAAGGTAAGGGAAATGTAGGTCTGGTAAATGTACTATAATTTCACTTGCTCTTCTAAGAGAAACATGTTCTAATACAGTAGGCAGTGTTAACTTGTCCACTGGTTTAAACTGAATGAGTAGAATAAATAAAGAACTTTTAGCAGGGAAGACCATGCACAGTGCAGGTAGATGGAAATTTGCAATTTAGTAGGAAAAAGCCAATGCCAAAAACGAATGCTGATTTCCAGTCAAAATTTCTACAGGCTTTTTTTGTAGAAATTGATAAGCTGATTCTAAAAATAAATAGAAATGCAGTAGCCAAAATACTGTTAAGATGTCAACACTCTCTCTAAGTGATACTTATTCAATGCAATACCAATCAAAATACCATCTGCCTTTTTTGCATAAATGGACAACCCTATCCTGAAATGCATATGGAATTGTAAGGAACCTGAAATGCCAAACAATATTGAAGAAGAACAAAGAGCACTCATACTTCCAATTTCAAACTTACTACAAAGCCACACATGCATATGAGGGGAGGTATTGCTCTGTGAGAATATTCCAATTACTAAATGAAAAGAAAAAGAATTTGAACCTCACTGTTTTGCAACCACTAATAAACAGATGTAGATATTAAGCATTGGTAACTGCTAAGATTATAAAAAGAGTAACAACTAGGCATGATGTGCCTTGTGTGGTTTTTGCCACTCTTCATGGTTTTGCTAAAAAGATTTTAAACTGAATCTGATCCAGTCTCCATATCCATCTGCCAATTTGCAGAAAATACAGAGGACAGAGCAACATGCAGAACTGCCCTCTGAATGTGCAATCAGAAATTCCAGTGGCAAACTCTGCAGGTCAAATGGCCTGGATTTTTCTACAGATAAAATATGAGAAAGCAAAGGGATAGAAGATAAGCCTGTAATTTGAGATTTAAAAGGTATCATGGTTTTTAAATGCACAGGACTAAACTATAGCATCTAGGAAATGCATATTTGGGTGAGAAAACGTTTTTTAAAATGCAAGGAGTGATTACTATAAAAATCAAGATAATAACTTTTGAGAGAGACAAATGAGGTAGTGGCTCATCTGTATTGGGACAGGTCACATTAAAAGAACTTTTGGAGGGCTTACTAGTATTCTGTTTCTTTTCTTTTCTCTTTTCCCTCCTTCCCTTCCTCCTTCTCACTCACCCTCTTTCCTGCCCTTTTTTGTATTTAATAGGTATTTTTTACATTTAACAGATATTTAGTTAGTACTTTTGGGTGTTCTGGAGTAGGGATTCACAGTTAACAAAACACAATTCCCTTATATTCTGGTGACTCTTAACAGTTTTTCTGAAGGAAACTCAGGAAATTTATACTTAGGACAAAATTGAGAAAACAGCTGATCCATTATGACCTGCAGCTATCAGCACACAAATGTCTTGGTGAACTTCAAGTAGCCATTCTCAAATTAGGTTTTTAATTTTATGAAATTGATATTATAGAAAATAATTAGAGGAGTTTTAGAGTAGGATGCTTTCTGGATACTTAATCCTGAATAACATTAGAATTTAGCTTTCTTTCTAATTTAAATCTGGTTATTCCTTATTTTAAAATTAAGTCATCTGCATTTTTAAAGGCTGGACATATTTATTTAGGTCTTCTTACTCCAGAGGAGACCTCTGATCCGAGTTTTAAATATAAAGTAGCCATATTTTATTTCACCCTAACAGCATCCATTCAGATATTACCAAGCATCTGAATAGCTGATTACTTTGACACAAGCTGATTACTTTGATACACTGATGTAAGATTGCACTAATACTTTTTGGAGGTGCAAATGAAGAGATGTTGCACATCTATTTGCTGAACACATTTACAATAGTCATTTTCTGAGGATGTGCAAATTTTCATTCCCATTGATTTCAGCCATTTAACTTTATCATCATTGAAAGTGCAAATTTTGAGGCTTTCATCTCTTGTCTTTTCTGATCCTGGTGATACACTGAGCCCTTCTCCAGGTGGACTGGTTAAAACTTCATGCCATCAAGGTGACTAGCTGTCTTGTTTAAGGAAAATGAGATCTCTTTCTTGGGATTTTTTTTAGTAAACAAAAGTTAAATCATTTTCACTAATATCTGACAGATGACTTCCTACAGTTCTTGTTAAGATGCGGTTCTTAAAGTTCCCTAGAGATTAATGTGATATATATACACATGGTGTCAATGTGTTGTTTTTTTTTTTTAATGTAGTCAATTTTTCTACCCCCACCACTTTTGTTAGGTAATGAAAGCGTGGAATGCTCATGTGACAGCAGTTTGCTCTAAAGATGCCAGTGAACTCGTGAGGAAGCTTGGAGCAGATGATATAATTGATTACAAATCTGGAAGCGTGGAAGAACAGTTGAAATCCTTAAAACCGTACGTATTACAGCAATATTCCTATTGGGAAGGTAGGCACAAGGCCAGTTGATAATACAGGTCTCAGGTGGTTTGGTGTCCTCACAATCATACTGGAATCTTCAAGAAGAATCTGGAAACATTCTGTATCATTAGACATTATTTAGATGGGTTCCATTTTAATTCCAGAGGTTAATAATACGCATGATGACATGACGTGATGTGTACTAAGGAAGTTATTTTGCTTACATGGCCTTTTGCTAATTTTCAAGTTATGCACTTTTTTTGCTGGCTAAATAAGAGGTCTGAAGGCAAAATTGGAAGTGTGTTCCCTTTTGTGGCATCTGTTGCTGAGGGAAGAATATAGAGTAGTACTAGAAAACACATGCTCAGCACTACACACACTTCCAGTGTCCAATAAGGATGTGAGAGCAGTACTGGTAATGGAGCACTGTGGGTACCCTCAGCATGTCTGAATGCCAGCTTTGGTCTGGCCTGAGGGACCAAACAGGCCAGAGCTCTGTGGCTCTCACTATGGCTCCAGTTTATTAATCTGATCTTCATTAGCCCAGGCAAAACTGAAGCTGATAGTGTTAAGTAGGAATATTTGGAAAACTAATGGGAGAATTTTACTGCTGCTGTTTCAAAGCTCTCTCCTTTTTTAAAATTTAGTTTCCAGAAGCCAATTATTCTTGCCCACATTGAATAGAAGTATGTTTTCATAGATTAAAACAAGAAAAAACAAAGAAAAGGGACCCTGTCTGACACTGCCTAACCTTTCTGAGCCAGCACCTCCAGCTCCAACAGCAAGATGGCGCTGTTGCTGGGAGCAGCCAGCCCACTGTTACTCCTTCCACTCTCTATGCATCTACACTTGCCAGGCACTGTTTTAAACACTAGGTACAGTGGTGAACAAGATACTTTCCTCCCTTCATGGAGCTTACATTCTATTTGAGAAGGTTTTAGTGGTTAGCACTTTGAGGAGAATTGACACAGGGAAAGGGGAAGGTCAGTGATTGGAGAGGAGATTGTCATAGGTGGAGTGGTTAAGAATGCCTCTTTGAGGGGCTGGAGATATAGCTCAGTTGGTAGAGTGCTTGCCTCGCATGCACAGGGCCCTGGGTTTGATCCCAAGCACCACCAAAACCAAAAAAGTTTAAGAATGCCTCTTTGAGGAAGCAACATTTAGACAGAGGCTTCAGTGAACAAGCCATGGTAATGGGACTTGGTTTTTTTCTTTTTTTTTGTCTTACTCGCTGATGTCTCCCTCTACCTGGAACTATAATACAGTAGCACATAATAGGTGCTTCATAATATTTTTTACTAATTATTGAGGGAGTATAGGAGAACAGTTGTTCCAACTAGAGATGACAGCAGATATTAAGCTCTTGCATCAGTAGTGTGAGTGGCATGGTTGAAGATTCACAGCTACCCTCCTGAGTGTCAGAGTCTAAGCCCATGTGGGCTACTAGGAGGTGAGGATGTGACAGGTCTCCAAAACTGGGCTTCTGGACAGTGGTAGTTTAGGTTACTTCGTATCTGCCACTAGAAAGAGCAGCATGATCCTGAGGCCAAGGCCAACTTGTTTCCCTACTATCTACTATAAGTGTTAGACATGTCTGGAATTTGTTTCCAGAGAACCTGGTTGATGGAAGGCTAGAGGACACAGTTTAGCCCCCAGCCCCATGCTCTAGTTCCCTCCTCAGCATCTCTGACAAGTGGTCATGTTCCTTTTTCTTTTTCTTTCCAGTAGAGGGACCTCACTGGCTTATAAATGCAGACCATTACTAGGGCTACTACTTCTCTTTTTCTTCTTCCTCCTCTTCCTCCTCTCCTTTCTCTTCCTTCTTCCCTTCCTCCTTCCTCCTGCTCCTCCAGTTTAAGTTAAATTGATCTTTATAACTTCTGCCTGGGAGTTTCAGCTCTGATTTACCTATAGTAATTTGTTCTTCCTTCTAAGTAGCAGCTTCTTAGATACTTGAACTGTAGAGTTTTATAGCAAGAAGAGGCTTTGAAATCCTTCACTTTACCCCTATCATGTAGTTAAGAAAATGAGGGACAGAGGATTGATAAACTTTTTGTATGCTCAAAGTCATGCTGTGAATCCTAAGTGAGAGAGCTGGGTCTACAACTTGGCCTCCAGATTCCTTTTCAGACAGTGCTTGCTCTATAATATCAGGCTGCCCTTAAATTTTCTTTAAATACTCTCATATTTGTTTAATCAAAAATTGGGCACAAAATAGAAACTTTTCTAATAAGAAGAATAATTGTCTGGTGAGGTCATTGTACATTTTATATCTGTTAATTTTTATTTGTCTTTCTTTGACTTAGTCCCTGAAAGACTCAGAAGTCTCAAAGTTGGCCAAAGTTGGTTTTAGAAGCTTTGATGTTTAACTTTATCCAAATGAATTGAGAAGTGAAAAAAGATTTATCCAAGAGGAATTCATCAATTGATTTACTTAATTTATACACTTGCATTCTCTAAATAGATCTTTATTTTCAAAAGTATTTAAAAGCTTTAGTGGGTTTTTATCCCTTTTAAGTAGAGTTTAGGGATTATAGCAGTTTTTAGATTCGAATACCTGTCAGTTCTTGTGGATTCCAGTATGATGATTTTTTTTTGACATGTTAGAACAGAATTGAAGACAGAGGCTGCTGAGATTTATTCATGATCTTGATGCTGTACATGAAACCAAAAGGTAGAAAATTCCAGAAGGCAAGAGGATGCTTCTATATGTGTTGCTGACTATGGCAGGAATAAAAACAAATTGTTCTTATGGATGAGAACCATACATACTTTAATTTCAAATATTTGTTTGCACTAAAGAATACTTCGGGCTAGGGATATAGATCAGTAGTAGAATGCTTGCCTCACACTTATCCGGCCCTGGGTTCAATTCCCCAGTACCATAAAAGAACAAACAAACAAACAAAAAAGAATACTTTGACTTATTCTGAATGGATTGCTTTGCGGTTTTACACAAAGCTTAAATCAGGGTTCCTCAACATTGTCCACCAAGTTCCTCAACTATTGATATTTTAGGCTGGATATTTTTTTGGTGTGAGGGTCTATTCAGTGCATTGTAGGAAGCCAAAGTCACCCCTGGTTTAGAACTACTTACTTAGGTCATTCTTAAAGTATTAAAAAATGCTGTGATTTTGATGACAAAAGATTAGTCACATTCAGTTTTACCTTGGAGAAAAGCCATCAATGCAGAGAGTGGCTGTGTTCTGTCCGTCAAAGGAGCCATCCTGGGCTTAGTGGCACAGTGCAACATGGTTTGTGAACTGTCACTGAGAAAAGCCCTATAGCCAACTGGACATGGGAGTGAAGGGGACCAGGCCCTAGAGTGAGGACTGACAAGGATGTTTTGATTTGATTCTTTTCCTCCAGGTTTGATTTTATCCTTGATAATGTTGGTGGATCTACTGAAACATGGGCTCTCAATTTTCTCAAGAAATGGTCGGGAGCCACCTATGTGACTTTGGTGACTCCTTTCCTCCTGAACATGGACCAACTGGGCATAGCAGATGGCATGCTGCAGACAGGAGTCACCGTGGGCACCAAGACATTAAAGGTAGGAAGGAGAGTCTTAGAGCAAACAGGCACCTCAGGCTACTAGAAATTGGTTTGTCACCTGGCCTTCTCTTCTCTTGGTGGCAGCATAGCACAGTGGCTGCCAGCATGGACTCTGGAGTCACACTTGGTTTGAAATTCTGACCTCACTTAGTAGCTGTATGGCCCTGTACAAGTTACTTAATATCTCTAAGTCCAAAATCTTTACCTGTAAAATGAGGCTAATGATTCTTCTACCTTACTGTATTATTGTAAGGATTAGATGAGATAATCCATGTGAAGAACATGGCACAATGCCTAGTATATAAAAAGCTCTTATTAAATGTTAGCCTTGTTATTAGCTGTTATTACCTTTCTTGATTCTATCTGATACACCATCCACTTCCTGCCTGTGCCTGATGGGCCTCTCTATTTCACCAGCCTTAACACATACCTCCTCTTCTTATTCTAAAGGTGGACACTTTGTTAAGACAGCATATGGCTACTGTTGAGATATACCACTGATTCCCAGACTTTTGGCCTTTAGAGATCTTAGAGGCTTTTTATTGAATTTCAGAAACCTGAATGAAATTATGCTCTTATTTCAGTGAGGCTACAAAGGCCAATGGAATGATCATGCTTTTGCTAGGATTGTGGCAACTTGTCCTAACACTTCGTATCCCTGTGAATATGAAACTCTACCTGTTGGTAACATTATGAAAGTTTCTGGTACTTAGTCAGACTGAACATTGATAAGCCACTGTTACCAGGGCTGTTTGGAGTTACATCACTCACACTGAAGGCACCTGGTGAGTGGGAAGTTAGTATACATCAGCCTTAGTTACGGCACTGATTGACATCATAGCCTGTTACCACAATGGGGACAAAGGCTTGTATGATTTTAGATTTTGAAATTTTGGTAATTAATTACAGATAATTGAATTAGAACACATGGTAGAAAAAAAATAAATTCTACTCTTTTAATTAGACAGAATACTTAAGACTGGGGGGAAACGCAGTCCTCCCACCACTGACGTCTTCCCCAGCCCTTTAGTAGCTTCTTTATACTAGAAATGAGTTCAGGACTTTTTCGGGGTTGAAATATAGGTCTTTTGGATTCTGTACATGAACTGAGTATTTAGAGGTAGTGTTGAAGAACTAGTTATGACCATAGCACAATTCATATGGAATATGTGTGGGTCTCAGGGATGAGCAGTCCAAGCTCTACTTTCTGGTGTCCTCCATTTTGGCTTGATTCAGACAGCATCCAGAAACAATGCTATAGGATACTCTGTGGTGGAGAAAGGAATCTTAACTGTCATTTATTTCTTCTTTCTCTTTTCACAAACCTAGACTTTCCAGTGCTTTAAAGTACAAGTTTAATTTTTCTGTAAGATTTCACAGTTTGTACTCCAGTGAGAACTCTCTCACAAGTTAACCTTCAGAGTTGTCCTCCAAAAGGAAAGCAGCCATCGCTTCCTTTATTTTCTGTTTGCCTCATATTTGAAAGACAGTAATGGTTATCTCAAGCGGTTTGTTTCCAGCAGTTTCTACTGTCTTTCTGAGACTGTGTACAAAGCCTCACTGTCATGCTTGCAGCTCCCCTGCCTGGTTTACTTTCTCTCCTGCAATGGTGTAGGAAAAAACACAGATCCCTTTTATCAGAATATAAAAATTCTGCTCTTAGAGACCAAGTTTCACTTTGAAGAGCAACATGCTTGTAAAGAATTATAGATGAGGCAATCATGACCGTTTCTGTTCCTTCTTTAATATCCCAATTACCAGAATGTTTTGATTGTAGCCCAAGAGGCCAGACCTTAGGGCGAAGTACTTGAATGGGTCTCCTGAGTTTGTCATTGGGCCCAATGTCAGCTTGGGGCATTTGCATTGCTTCTGGTATCTAGCCACATAACTATTCATACTGCTCTTTTCTTTTTTCTTTTTTTAAGTTAGTTGCCTAGACTAGAGTTCCCCAGCCTCTCTCATGCCACAACCACAGAAAATGATAGTATTTGAACAACATATGGATGTTGCTCTGAGTTAAAAGCCACCTATCTGGAGACTTCTACTAGCCCAGGCTCTGTCATGTTACCCTGAGGATTAACACACTTGTTATAGAGTAAGCTTGACTGTTTCTGCCTGTTGTCCCACGGCAGTTATTGTTCGTGCCTCTTAACTCACAACTTTTCTAGGTTGGATAATGAACTATATGGTCACTTAGCTGGTTAGCCATTGCTGCATACTAGGTGAGAAGCTTTGCCTAGGCAACAGCTTAGTTTAATTTTTGTTTTTTTCTTTGTACATTCTTAAACTCTGATTTGGTATTGTCCCAGTCTTTTTATTTACTTATTTATTTATTTATTTATTTATTTTTTATTTTTATTTTTTTTAGTGTAGATGGACATAGTATCTTTATTTTATTTATTCATTTTTATGTGGTACTGAGGATCGAACCCAGTGCCTCACACATGTGAGGCAAGTGCTCTACCACTGAGCTACAATCCCAGCCCTGTCCCAGTCTTTACTTTCAGTACTGAACAAATATTTATTGAATACCTTTAAAAAAAATTTTTTTGTAGTTACAGATGGACAGAATGCCTTCATTTGTTTATTTTTATGTAGTGCTAAGGATTGAACCCAGTGCCTCACACATGCTAGGCAAAATGCTCTGTCACTGAGCTACATCCCTAGCCCTTACTGAATGCCTTTTATGTGTCAGGCGTTTTCTCTACATTCTTGTTTAATCTTTCCTACAACCCCATCAGCTAGGTGGTGGTGGTACTGGTGCTGTATAGGCCAGGAAACTGACTGAAAGAAGTAGCTTGGCTGAAATAACAATGGTAAATACCTCACCTCGGGTAGCAAGTAGTTCCATTGCACAGGCTCATGCTGTGGTGATTTATGCCATGCTGCGGGCTTGTCTGGCTAAGAGTGAGCTCAGTGACAAAGAAGTCCAAGCTCATCTAGCAGTTTGGGATTGATGCTGGGAGGGCAGCTGCCTTGTACTGACTGACCTCCACTCCCTCTGCAGTTTGGTGGGACAGGTGGTTGAGATATCATGAAGAACCTCTTTTGACTTGTGTCTGAGTAATGGACCACCTACCTCTGACATGAAGAATAAGTTACAAAAGTGGCCATGGCAGTAGCTTTGAACTGCTTACTACAGTGTAAGATTTTTGCTCATCTTGGCTCATAATAGATTAGATGGCTTGGTATTTGCCATAACTATAGGGAAAGATCCAGATGTTGTGGATTAAAACTGCTATAGTCCTGCCAGGGAAAAAAAAAGTGATTGGGTTTTTTATCTAAGATTATTGCCCCTAGAGCATTATTGAATTTGGCAAAAATCTCTTCTGGAACTTCTGAGCTCTTTTCAAACCTTATTAGAGAAAGCCTAGAAGACCCAGCCCCCAATTCCCCTTTGGGAAGCCATCCACTGTCAAAGACTATTTAGACTGTCATTCGAGGAGTGCTTTCCTGTGCTGACTTGTTTATCAGTCACAGCTTCGGGAAGTCTAGGTTGACATGGGCATCTCCGCTCATTTATTTCTTCAACATTTGGAATCGTCAGTCTCTGTGCTAAGGTACTAGGTGTATAGTTCCTGTGTCAGCAAGAAATGGGAAATTGGTTTGTCTTATATATTCAGAAAATGCCTTTCCCTGAATTTGCATTTAGTCAGATTTTATCCTTTTCTATACTTTTGACTTTTCCCTCCCTTTTTTAGCATTTCTGGCAAGGAGTCCATTATCGCTGGGCCTTTTTCATGGCCAGTGGTCCATATCTAGATGAAATCGCAGAACTTGTGGATGCGGGAAAGGTAAGTGCATCAGTAAACCTTTTATTTGGAAGCCTTTGTATTGCTGGAGCAACTCTAGTAGACCTGTCCGCTAAGTCTCATCAATGGAATTCTCCAGAGGTAGGCATGGCTGGGACATATACTGCCTTACATAGCCAAGTTTAAGTGCTATATTTTTGTCTCTGTCGTCATGGAAATGATAGATGTACACTGTTGAGTCTGGAAAAGAGTTTACCCATCTAGTTCACCCTACTTGGCTTGCAAATAAAAAGGCAGACCTAGGGAGGTTACATGATTTTCCCAAAGGAAAATTTTCTGCTTCCTTCTGTCCCTTGGTGGCCCATTTTATCATTCCATTTAGATTTCAGAAAAGCAAGTTTTTAGGAAATACTGACTACTTTTTATGCATTTAATTTTTTTATTCTAGTATAGCCAAGGAACTATATGATAAAACATGGCCTGTTATTGTCTTCCAGATTTTTTTTAGTTCCGAGTTTGTGAGTCTTTTCGTGGATGTCTAGGTTTTGGTATGTCCTGAGTAGAAACTGGGGCTCAGCATTATTATGATTGTATAAGTTCCTCTTTGTAGGGTCTCTCACATCCCACAGGGATGTTTATTTTGTTTCTAGGTAGAAGAAAATGAACTATCATCAAATAAGTAAGTGCTTTATGTGACTGAGCCCATTATTAGAGAGGGCTCTGTCTTCCAAAAGTCCACCATGTGATTTTGCATGTCCTGATATCTGCTCCAAACTGTCCACATGCTTACCATTGCTTTTGTTTTCAAAATATTGCGACTCTCTCTTTCTCTACCTGGAAATTACTATTTACCCAACAAAGATGAGAGGTGACTTGTATGTATCTACCTATTAAATTTGGCAGATAACTGGCAAAATGGTTAAAAGAGTACATGATAGAAAAAGATGTCCTTGAAATATCCTTAAAGGAGTGTGACCAAGGAAATATCCCTCTTGCCTTCGAATCTCCACTCTCCTACCCAGGCTATTGGGTTTAGGAGTCGTGACAGTGAAGGACTCTGAGATGGTGCAAGTTGAGAGGTGAAGCTGGATGCCGTGACAAGGTTGGCCATCCTTTTGCATTCCTGCTTCTCTGTGGTTGTCAGAAGTCATTGTGTACCCTGGGAAACTGGGAAAAATAACAAAGCAGATCTTATATACTGTGCAGTTAGTAGATATTTGGTCAGCCGGACAAAGACATTTAAGTTCTTCAGGCTTTGGCTGGTTGCTTCATGAGTCTAATTAGAAGGTGTCTGATAGAGGAGCAGTATTTAATAGTTTTTTGATAGTGTAAAGCCATGAAACCACAGAGCCAGCTATTTTAAAATATGTTTTAAGTTTTTAGATAAAATACTTTCCCAAGATTCAAAATCCAAGAAGTAGGAAAACTTATTTCAAATAATCATCCTTTGACTCTTGTCCCTTAGTCACTGATATTCTATATGTCACACACAACCAGTGTCACATATCTTGGGTATTCCAAAGACATTGTGCCTATCCAACAGGAAAATTTCTTTCTCCCTTCCAAATACAAATAGATAACATGTTGTTCTGTACCTTGTTTTCTTTTTTAACAACCTGTTTTGAACTTTGTTTCACATTAGGATATAAAACTTTCTTCATTCTTAAACAGCCAAGTAGTATTCCTTTGTTCAGCTGTATTATCAATATCATTCCAATCTTTTTGCAGATAATGCTTCAGTAGTTAACCCAGTATTTATGTTAATTACCTAATTGTGAGTATATCCATTTCTATCCATGGAAATGGAATTGTTGAGTCAAAAAGTGTATGCATTTATAATTTAATAGGTATTACAATAACCAGTTTTGAAAATCTAGTTTCTATATTTAGTGTTTGGAATTTTTCGTGAGGCCTGCCTTCTAGAATCCTTTTCTCTTTATTTACCTGTTGTCTTGCCTTCTTGCCTGTTTTATTTCATTAGAGACTTGGTTCTGGAAATGTGAAGACAATCTGGCACTGGTCACTTGTAACTTAAAATGTCCTGATTAAAAATAGTATCTGGATTAATGAGTATTATTGGTGGATTCTTGTTACCTCTGTGTGCCCCAGTGAAAATGGAGTACTCTTCATCCACAACAGCATCACCCTCACACTTGTAAACATCAGCTGTGACTTCGCCTTCTCTCAGGGTAGCACTCAGTAGATATTTTTGGAATTAGGGTCTCCTGCCTTTCATGTGTCCACTATCGCCAGTCTTCCAAAAGACAAGGAGCTGAAATGTCACAAGCATGTGGGGACCTCACAATCCATTTCTCCTCTAGGTCTAGACTTAGGAATTGTCATCATGAGATCATTTTTCCCTTTTTTTTTTTTGGTATTGGGGATCGAACTCAGGGGCACTCGACCACTGAGCCACATCTCCAGCCCTATTTTGTGTTTTATGTAGAGACAGGGTCTCACTGAGTTGCTTAGTGCCTCGCCTTTGCTGAGGCTGGCTTTGAACTTGTGATTCTCCTGTCTCAGCCTCCCTAAGTGCTGGGATTACAGCATTTTTCCCTTTTTTAAGGTTGGGTCTTGTTCTGATGCCCAGGCTGGCCTTAAACTTGTGATCCTTCCACCTCAGTATCTTGAGTAGCTGGGATTACAGGCACGCTGTGTCCAGCTCATCATGAGGTTTTGCTGCACACAGTAGGATTTCACATTCATACCCATTCCAGCTAGGCACAATTGCAGTCTGAATTTTAAGAATTATATAGTATTTTCATTATAGCTTAGCCAGGGGCTGGCCAGCTGGAGACAGTGGGCCAAATCCAGTCCAGGTGTTTTTTTTGTACATCCTCTGAGCTAAGAATAGTTTTTACCCTTGTAATGATTTGTTTCTAAAAACCCCACAAAACAAAGATGAACATAGACCATGTGTGACCTGAAAAGCCTCAGATTCACGTCTAGCCCTTTATTGAAAGTTTACTGATCTTTACCTTAGCCTAGTAGTTAACTTTTTAAAATTGCAGAACTCAGTCATACCAAGCCCCAGCTTCTAAAATAGAAGTAGCTCTGCTGGCAAAGTCATGTCAGGGAGTGTCCTCCCTTGCAAATGTTCCTCTTTCCTCCACTTGCTCTACACAGCCAAGGAATTCTGGGCTCTCAGAAACCAATTTGAAAACCTCTATTCTGCTGGACAGTCTCAAAAGGAATTCTTTATAATTAGCATGTTGAGTATAGGGGGCTGCTACTGAAATTCTGCCTTGGGCCCACAGTTTATTGGTATTTTCTCCTGAGCACAATAAATATTTCCTATTTTTATACTATTTAGCAAATGTTTTTTGGTGGAGAGTGAGACACCCTTGTCAAAAATTATATTCAGGTCATTGATTAGCATAGGTTAGAAACCAAAAACCCTAGTACTTCTCTAGTTCACTATCCCTACCTTATCATCATGTTACACTTGAAGAGGCAGGAGCCCTAAGAAGCTAGCTGACATGCTCTGAGTCATGCAGCTAGGTCTCTTGACCTCAGATTCTTCCACTACTTTTTGCTACCTTTAGGACTGCAGCGATAATAGTTTAATAATAAATCCCTCATGCAGCCTTCATTTTTCCTGCTTGTGTACATAATCATCCAAACGTTACACAGGTGGAGTTTGAATTCATGGTATTTTATTATGTCTTTTTGTGTTTCTCAGTGCCCTTCAGAACTTGGTGGAGGTGGCGAGGCAGATTCATGAGACCATAGTCTGCTACTGATAAGAACGACTGTGTTTTGAGGGAAAATATTTATGCACATTTGCTTATTGTTTTCCTATTGCTATAACAAATTACCATCAGCATGGTGGTTTCATCAACACGAACTTATTCTTACAGTTCTGAGGGCCAGAAGTAAAAAATGGGTCAGCAGGCTGCATTCTTCCTGCAGGCCAGCTGGAGGGGAGCAGCTGTTTCCTTGCCTTCCCCAGCCTCTGGGGGCTGTCCCCCGCACGCCTTTACTTGTGGCTGCATCAGTCTGACCTCTGCTCCTGCTGCTTTCTTCATATTTCGTTCTCTGGCCATAACCTCCTGTCTCCCTCTTATAAGGACCCTGTGAATCCATTGTGCCCACTTGGATAATCCATGGTGATCTCCCCATCTCAGGATCCTTACCCTAATCACATCTGCAAAGTTCATTTGCCATGTAAGGTAACATATTCACAGGTTTTGGGGAATTACCATATGAATATTCTTGGGGACCATTCTGTTTTCCACAAATATCTCCAAAGGATAGGAAAGGATTTTGAAATTGGTTGCCCCTGAGAAAGGAAACTAGATGCCCAGGGATAAAGTATGGGATATTTTTCTTTTTACTTTTTTATCTTTTTATTTGGAGATGGCGTCTCACTATGTTGCCCATGCTGGTCTTGAACTCCTGGGCTCAAGTGATCCTCTCAGCTTATTCTTCCAAGTAGTGGTACTACAGGTGTGGAATCACCACACCTGGCTCCCTTTTAGTTGTTAGATATGCTTATTTGCACATATATATATATATTTATTAAGGGGTGTGCTTTATCACTGAGCTACATCGCTAGCCCTTTTTATTTTTTATGAGACAGGGTCTCAGAGTTGCCAAGGCTGACCTTGAACTTCTAGTCCTCTTTCTTCAGCCTCCTAGGTCACTGTGATTATAGGCATATGTCGCCATACCCAACTTTCTCACTTTTGATTAAGTAGTCACATGTGTCTAGAGGCTACCATATTGGGACTCTGCCTCTTTAAGCTCTCCTCTCTCTTTCCTTTTTTTTTTTTTTGTTGATACTAGGATTGACCCCAAACCACTGCGGCACATCCCCATCCCTTTTTTCTTTTATTTTTTATGTTGAGACATGCCCTCAGTAAGTCCTTAAGGTCTCCATAAATTGTTGAGGCCAGCCTTAAACTTGCAATCCTCCTGCCTCAGCCTCCCTAGCCTCTGGGACTAAAGGAACACACCACCACACCTGGCAATACTGCCACTTTAGAAGAAAATGTCATGAGTTCAGAGGTAGATGATTTCCCAGACCCCTCTTGAATGGCCTAAGTTAGCAGAGGATTGTGTTTTAAGCTCTAAGTTTCATATTATAACTGGATTTTGCTCCATAGAAAGTGTAATGATTAGAGATTGAATCCTGAGAACAAGTACAAGATGGTTAGCTTGCCAGATATGGCAAGTATCTCATGAGTCTCTTTTATATATATCTTTATTTTATTTATTTATTTTTATGTGGTGCTGAGGATCGAACCCAGTGCCTCATGCATGTGAGGCAAGCGTTCTACCACTGAGCTACAATCCCAGCCCTCTCATGAGTCTCTTAACCCTGATGCTTCTGAAGATTTTCTGGTACTGCTGAAATTATTTCTATGAAGAAATGTATACCAAGTTTTCCCTCTTACCTTCTAGCTGGAAGGAGTTCCTATTCTTGAGGGACTAGCACTAGGGACAAGTATGGATTCTTTCCCAAACCCCCTTGGCGAGCACCTCATCCACCATCTCCTCCTGTCTTACCACCTGTCTTGCAGCTTTGAGTTTTCCATGTGGGGGCAGGAAGTGTCTATGAGAAATGACACATTAGAGAAAACTTGCCTCTTCCTGTCGTCCTCTTCTTATCTCAGGAGACTTAGTTAAATGTGCCATCTTCCCCCTTTACACCATCCAGCCCTGGACACTGAGCCTATCACAGGTCGGGGCATACCTGTCCAGCAAGTAGTGCTGGGGCTGTGCCTGGTGCCCATCCACAGGTGTGTGAATTTAGACTCATATCAGGAGCCCTCCAGTCTTCCTCGGTGTCTGTCACTTGCCAGTCTGTCCTCAAACACTCCACCCTCAGATCTGCGCTTCTGTGCCTGGTAGAGGATGAGGCTGAGGGCAAGGGAAAGCACTAGGCAAGAGTGACTTCCCAAACCACTTCCATCCCATTTGGCAATGCAAGCAGGGGTCCTTGGTCCTGATTTTGACTCTGTCCCTGACAGCTCTGACTTTACATGAACTGCTCAGCCACTTGCATGTCAGCTTCCTAATCTGTCAAAACAGACTTGCTCAGATATTTAGATCCATTTTGGTTCTGCTGTTTTGTATTTCTTGTTGGGAAAATGGGAACGGAGGGAAAGCCTCTCGCCTGCTGCCAGTGCTGTCTGTGCCATCTCCTCTGTCCCCCAGCGATCCCACATTCCTGGGATGGTGAAAAGTCCTCCTGTACCTTCCCCTCAAGGGGTGGAGAGGGTGTCTGCCTCAGAGAGGAGGTTTGCCCAGCAGCTGGTAAGCTGCAAATGTGAGGCCATACTTAAGGAGGGTGAGGTCCCCTTTGTTCCTGTGTTGTAGATGTCAGGCAGCAGGGACAAAATCTTGGGTCTGGCTTGACATAGCCTTTAAGGAAGATACATACTCAGTAGACCCCACACTTGGATCCAAGACTAAACAAGGGTTCCTGAAGTGGACATCTCGCGGTCAGACTGTGAGCCCGGTGTCTGTGTGGCGGGAAGCCTGGTGTTGAGCCTGCCTGCTTTATAACAGGGCTCCCTGTGCCAGGTGGACTATAGCAGTGTCATCACATAAATGTCCCCACTTCACTGTGAGTAACCTTTCTTTCCCCTCTCTGGATTTTAACTCTGATCCCTTTGTTCTTAACAAACAAGCCTTCGCGATCTGACGTGAGGCTATGCATGGACACTGTCTCATTATCCAGTTAATCTCCATTTGCTGTCACATATTCAGCCAACAGTGGCATTTGCCTGCCTGTAATTTGAAAGCTTTTTTTTCATTGTCACTTAGGGGAATTGCTGAATGACTCATTATGCCACGGTCAGCCCTCCTGGGTTATTTGCCACAATGGGCCTGACCAGCCAGATCAAAGTGTGCAGTCACTGCAAGCTGCCTGGGTCATCAGTTCAACCTCTGTGGCTCTGGGCAGAGCTCTGAAGTGAACCTGGCTCAATGGCTGGGGCAGCTCATTCTGGAGTGGAGCCTGTTTTGTGTTCCTGCTCTGCATTAGTCCTAGCACTTAGAAGGCAGGCACTTAGTCAGTATTTGCCCAATGGATGCATATGTGTCTGATACAAGTTCCGGACCCTGAGATTACGGCAGAAGGGTGCAGCGATGTTACTATAGTGTGTATACACATTTTCTGGGAAACTTATTTAAAATACACTGTCTTCTTCCCTACCCCTGAGATTCTGATTATTTCATTTTTCCAACAACAGGCCTAGGACGTGCAGTTTAAGCATGCCTTCAGGTGGTTCCTTTTCCAGATAAACAGCATCCCAGAGGTTCACGTTGCCTGTGGGACATACAGGAATCAACCTGAATGCCTTCCATCCTCTGACCAGAGAATGCAAATGGGTTTCATCTAACATGCCAGCAGATCAGTTCTTAGTGGTTGTGGTGTTGAAAAAGCTTTTGAAGTCATGCTCAGCACCCTGGGGAATTATCAATTAGTGATGCCCTCCACAGGCAGATGGAAGTGTTGGCACATGTACCACACATCTGTCATCTTGGTGCCCTAGACACAGGATCTAGAGGCCACATTCTCAGCTGGCACAAGTAAGGCAGGCCAAGATGCAGGCTGTGAAGTCATTATTATCCTGGGCTTCCTTTCCCATCCTTCTAAGTGTAGAGGTAGAAAGCTGCAGATGATAATGAAAAGTTCAGCAGGTAGTGGTGAGAGCAGAGACGATGGTGCCTGATTGTATCCTGCCTTACCACTTAGGTGCAACTTTAGCAATTTATTTCACTCTATGCCTTGATTTCTTCTTTCATAAAATGAGAATAATAGGAGGCTGGGGTTGTAGCTCAGTGGTAGAGCACTTGCCTAGCATGCATGAGACACTGGGTTCGATCCTCAGCACCATATATAAATAATAAATGAATAAAATAAAGAACCATCAACAACTAAAAAATTTTTTTAAAAAAATGAGAATAATAGTAATACCTACCTCAGAAGGTGGTTTTGGGTTTTAAATAAGGTAAAAATATAGAGAGCCCTTAGAAGAGCCCCTGGCATATAGTAAGGACAGAACATACCAGCTATTGCTTTTTTTATGAGCTTATTGTGATTTGTGGCTACAGAAGAAGTTTTAGCTCTTTGGAGAACGAACATTTGGAGTTTGAGATGTTCTTTGGGCGCCTGGGGTCTGAGAGTCACACAAGAGGGGATTGCACTGGTTGCATTTGACTGTCTCCAGAACACCTCTTCTCTTGTAAACATAAAATGGTCGTCAATTGTATGAGTTGGCTTGTGCCTCTTGACAGCTTATCCCTGCACTGGAGCTATGGAGGAAGGCCAGGGAGGTATGCAGTGGATAATTACTGATTTCTGCTTGAAGTTTTGGAAAGGAAGAATGCAACTACATTTTTGCATGGGAAGAGGATGTTACTTGGGACCTACTTTCAGAAGGAGGTTGCTGGCAGTAGTAATGGTATGGTAAAGAGAACCAGCAACACTCTAAACATCATTGAGCTGGCTGCAATGGCTTTCCTATAGATTCTAACCAACTGTGTCACTGTTTAGCAGTGCCTCCCAGGGTAGCTATAGCCTGGGACAATTTCTCCTGAAGCCCAGAGAACTCACATAAGGCTTCTGCTTCCCACATTTTGGTTTTCACCTAAGTGACATTTATTAAGCTCCTACCATATGCCTAGCATGGTGCTAGGTATTGGGGGGATATGAAAGAGGTGGCCTATACCATAGGTGCTTTACTCTCTGGTTGAGTAGATAACCAAACATTTAACAAATTAAAAAAATAAAAAAATCTCTACTTACTCTGCACTATCTGTAAGGGAACCAGAGGGATACATACAGCAAGGAGCTTGGGGCACCAGGCTCCTTTGGTATTTCCTTACAGGATAGCCTAAATGTGTTCTCAGCTATAGCAGGTATAGCTCTGAGAAGGGCCCCCTGGTCCCTGGAGCAGTTCAAAGAGAGAACACACTGCAGGGTGGGTGATGAGGAAATGGAGTGTAAGATCAGAGCTGGGAAGGTCAGAGAAGAGGCGTTTCTGGACTGACCAATTTGCGCTGGCAAAGGCACCAATATACTGTGTTCAGAAAATGGTAAGCATAGCAGCTGCGTGGGGCTGAGGTCCATAGCAGTGGTCTTTGAGTGCCTGTCTTGGGAGCTATTGCCGGGTTCTGAGTAGAAAAGCAACATGACAGCATAGAGCAGAAGTCAGGTGGAGCAAAGTGGAGTTGGGCCACTTCAGAGAAAAGAAACCTAGGCAAAATCAAGAGAGACCTGAGAAAGACCAGCCTCGGGGGATATTGTGAAGAAAGTATAGATGTCATCTGCCTCCGAAGATGCAGGTGTTCTGATCAGTCAGTCTCTTCTTGTATTTTACAGATTCGACCAGTTATTGAGCAAACCTTTCCTTTTTCTCAAGTTCCAGAAGCCTTCCTAAAGGTGGAAAGAGGACATGCACGAGGAAAGACCGTAATTAATGTCATTTAAATAAATACTATACATGGTTTAGTGATTGTTGGCTTTCTTATTTGGTGAGTGCTGTGGTCCATACTTTTTTCTAGCCATCCCCCCTCAAACATTTTTCCATATTAGGTTATAAGTTCCATGATAGGCTTAAAAAAATAAACACATTTTTGGCCAATAACTTGCCAGTAGTTGATACAAATGTATCAGCACTTGAACTTGTCTGCATTCAGTGAGAATTGCATATTCTTTTTAAGCTGCTCTTTCACACTAGCTTTACAGATTGCTGTGGTACCTTCTCTTCAAACAACTCAAACATTTTATTTTCATGTTTATGAGATCTTAAAACTTTTAGTTTGTGGATGGATACCAGCATGAAAAGTTACTAAAAAGCTTGCTCTGGACTGGGAGTATAGCTCAGTGACAAAGCACTTACTTGGCATGCGTGAGGCCCTGGGTTCCAAAATTCATCAGTGAACACTTTCTAACTGGCTACCATAGTTTGGATTTGGGTGTCCCCCAGAGGCCCATGTGTTGAAGCTTGGTCTCCAGCTCGTGGTGTTATTGGGAGGTTGTGGAACCTTTAATAGGAAGAAACTAGGTCATTGGGGGTGTTCCCTCGGAGGAGATATTGGGATCCTGGTCCCTTCCTGCCTCTCTTTGCTCCCTGGCTGCTCCCTGAAGTAAGCATTTTCTTCTACTGTTTGCTTCCAGCATGATGGGCTGCTTCACCACGGGCCCCAAAGCAACAGAGCCAACTGACGTGAACTGAAACCTCCAAAAGTGAGCCAACATAAACATTTCCTCCTTATAACTTTATTATCTCAGGTATTTGTTACAGTAAATAAAAAGCTAACAGAAAATTGGTACCAAGAAGTGGGATCATTGCTGTGACTATACTGATTTGATTCAGAAGCCTTTGGAATTGGTTTGCGGGAGAAATTTAGAAAAGTTTGGAGAAGCAGACTATAGAAAGCCTTAGAATGCTGTAAAGGTAATTTAATGGATGATTCTGGTGATGGCTCAGAAGGCTAGAATACTGATAGAAATGCAGACAGTAGGACTGCTGGTGAAGCTTCAGAGGTAAGTAAGGACACTATTAGGAATTGGACCAGCAGCCATCTGGGTTAACAGTCTGGCAAAGAACTTTGTTGTATTTTGTCCATTCCCTGAGACTGTGTAAGGCTGAATTGAAAGTTGACAGACTAGTTTATCTGGAGGAGGAAATCTCAAGTCAGCACAGTATTCAGTCAGCAGCACAGGTATTCCTGGCTGTTTTTAGCCAGATTTACAGTAAGAATCAGGAGCAAAGAGGAGCAGTATAGAAAAATTAAGAAAACCTGCAATTTGGCCAGAAAAGCAGTTCATTTCAGGAGCTGACAAGGAGGATGCTAAAGAGATCAGCATAACTAAAAAGAAACCAAGTACTTTGCACTTGGACAATAAGAAAGATGCCTTCAGGACATTTCGGAAAATGATTAGAGTTTTGTTTTAAGAGAGAGCCCTGGGGGTACTCTGTGTACACAGAGCCACCTAGGGATTTCCCTGAGATTTGTTTCCTGTGTTTAGCTGTCAAGGTGCTCAGGCCACTGGAGCAGTGGTTTGAACCAGTGTGAATGTGGCTGCCAATTATCATTGTCCTTATGATGCTGGTTTTGCAGGCATGCAGAATTCAAGAGTTCTTCGGTCATTGAGCCTTCTACCAAGATTTCAGAGGAAAGCCTGGGAGGCTGGGAAGTGTGTGACAAGGTCAGAGTCCCTGCAAGCAGCTCCTAACGGCTGAAGAGGCTCACAGCTAAGAGTTTGTCTTGAGTCTCAGAAGAGACTTTGGACTTAGATTTTTGATCAGTGGTAGAACTGTTGAGATTTTGAGAACTCTTGGAGTTGGATGGATGGATTTGGAGATGGATGGAATTTATTTTGCTTTGTGAGATGGAAATGAGTCTTTGGGGCTAGGGTAGAATAGTTTGAATCTGGAATGTCCCCCAAAGGCCTGTGTGCTAAAGTCTTTGTCCCTAGTCTGTGGCCATCTTGGGAGGTAGTAGAACCTTTGGGACCTAGTGGAAGCAAGGTAGGTAATTGGGAGGATGCCCTTGGAGGAGATATTGGGATCCTAGCCCCCTTATGCCTCCCTGATTCCTGGCCTCCATTTGGTAAGCATCTTCCTCCACCATACCACTCCAATGTGCTCCTCACCACAGGCACAAAAGCACGGAGCCAACTGATCATGAACTGAAACTTCCAAAATTGTGAGCCCAAATAAACATTTTCTCCTTATATAACTTGGTTATATCAGGTGTTTTGTCATAGTAACAGAAAGCTAATAAACTTTTGTTTTTATTCTCCTGCTTTAATGCGGTTATCACAGACTTAGAAGTTTTAAATCCCTTACAGTCATCTATAAAAACCTGGCCTGTGATTTGATTGCTTACTCTCTTAATATTCAAAGGTAAGGCTAAAATTTCTGTTTCAAACTCTAAGTTTTGCATAAGGGCTGGGCCTCTTTCAGCCACTGAAACATGCTTCTCTCGGGACCTTTCTGTGGAAATCGCCACCATTCCAATGGAGTCTATTTGGCCATTATCTGACCTCATATGACTGCATTTAGGTATCTCACCAATACACCCATTGCAGTATGCACTTCAGAATCTCCATTAACATGAGTGTTTTTTATTGACTATTGTATTCACCCCCATTATCAGACCTTTGGTACTTGCTTTTAGTTTTTGATGCAGACTTGTTTTGAGAAGATTTCACTTTTTTTCCTGTTAGACACTCATTTGGTAACATGTTGGATGTGGGCTTTTCTCTAGAGTTGTCAGTACAAATTTACTTTAAAAGAAAAAGATTATTTTCTATTTATAAATACTAGCTAATCTTAACTTCTACCTGGAACAGTCTCAGCTCTTGTCCCAGAGGGCAGTAGTGAGAAGTTAGGGACTCAAGAGAGAGTCAGGATCTCACTTGCTCTCTTATCCAGTTAAAGAGTGATCAGGAAAACCTTCCCTGCCATCACACCAGGACCCTGAAGCTGGCCTCATCCTACTCTGTCAGACATTTGTTTCTGATCTACTGGCTGACTCTTAGAAGTGGTTGATGAGGGCTTCTGGATGCACTGTATGAGATTTCATCAATATAGTTAACCAGAAACAAGTTTATTCAAGAGATAATTCAGCACAGGTTATTATAGAATATCTTACCCCACCATTCTGTAATAATATACACAAAATGCCTAAAATCGGAGCTATACATCTAAGATCAAGACAGACATATTGGAGCTGTTGTACATGTGCAAACATTATTTTAAAACTGAAGGTAAATTATTCCAATGACCACAGTTGCCTACGGACTTCAGGGAGGATCACATTTCAGAATTGGAAACACCTGAACAGATGAAATGGAAACAAGGTTTGTTCTACTTGTGACAAGAGCACCAGTATTCAGTGACAAAGACAAAAAAGAGGAAGGATATATTCAAGGAAACATTTAGCAATTTAGTTCAAAACTAGAACCAACAGAGCAGCAAGCGAAATAGTTCCTTAGCATTTTTGAACTGCTTCTGGCATTCATAGGCTCTCAGAGCTCTAACCTATGACCAGCTCAAGCCTTCAGGGTCTCTTCTCCTTCACTTTCTGGACACGAGCGCTGGTCATCCCCTGGAGCTTTGCACACCTCTCTGCTACCAGAAGGAAGTGATCAGGGCAGTAATACCCCCAGGACCTTCAGACTTGAGCCTGTCCCACTCAGTAGTGCCTGGAAATTAGGTGAAAAGATCTGACTTGAGCAAAAATCTGTAGAACATGGCTTCAGTACTTGTAGATAAGTAAGGAGAGGCTAATAAATTAGGCCATGATAATACTGTTCCAGTAGCAGCTATCAGAAAGGCATTAAACATTCACGTATGATATTCTAGAGCAGCGCCTAGAATAATCCAAATTCTGCTAATAAATGTTAGCAGACATAGACATGAAGTTTCATCAGTTTACTAATTTTTAAATATTAACTGAAAGAAAATAGTATTTGTTTATGCTTATAATTTTTCTGAATATATAAGGCTTTCCCACTTTATTATCAAGCATAATTAATGGTTCCAGAGAATATTAAGGCCAAGAACCAAAGATACAGGCCCAGTAAAGCATTTTTCTCAGATGCTCAACAGTCTTCTACCTTACAACTTTAGGCTTTTATCCTTCCCTTTAAAGTGTAAGGGATTTTTAAGTCCACCAAGTCAGTAAATTTGGTCCTGTTCTCTCCATTACTATCTTTGGAAGTAATTTTAAATGCCCATAGTCTTGAAGTCTTCCTATAACATCTAAACACCCCAAAGCTGCTAATGACACAACCTGTTTAAGTAGCTAGTGAGAGAAAATGAAAGGCGAGAAATGAAAGCGGGACAGATTATTGGTTTAAAATTATTGCAGTCTTTTGAAAAGATGAGATGATTCTCCTAGCCATGGCAGTGTCATTCAAGATGGCAGGAGTCGATCCACTTTCCACTTGGCTCCTCCATCAGTACTGCTCTTTTGTGTTTCTTAAATAAGGCAGCTGGAAAGACCTCCAGAAAGATTCCTCCTGCATTCATTGTTCAGGCTCATAGGACCATGGCTTCCCATACTTGTGTTAACTTCTCTTTGCTGGCTGTGTTGAGGATAATGTGATTTTGATCATACTGCGCACCCCCTGAAAGAAAGAAAAGAGGAAATATGCCTAGGGTTAAGGGCAACAGCAGACACAATTTATACCGACACAACAGAGCCAAAGCAATAAACAGGGCGTAAAACTGCCGGCTCCAAGGAACCAGCAGGAAGGAAGCCCTGAACTCCTGTGGGATGAGAGGCTCAATCTGTTGTAGGACAGTCCGTTGAAATTCACCAGGGGGCTCCAGCAGCTTCACACGGCATAGCCTACCTCATGGGGCTCCTTTTCTACTTGATTCTTAAAGGCCAGTGTGTGATCACTCTTACCATGTCTGAAACTGGGAACAACAGGGAAAAGTCTAGAGAGGGGAAAATAAGCAGAGAGACTATAATGGCGTCAGTGGTGAGATCATGCATTTGAGCTCCTAGTGAGGAATAAGCAGGCAGACCTGACAGTGGCAGAAGGGCAGTGGGAGTGGCTATCAGAGGCAACAGGTTTTGTATGAATAATGAAAAAATGGCAGTACTAAGTCAAAGGGGAGGGTTTAATGACACCCAGAAGTATGCACAGGGACAGGAAGTACTCCCACCACTGGGAACTCAGCATATGAAAATACTTTGCAGTTAAAATGCTGAGTACCATTGTATTATAAAAGTAGTATCATGAACCCCATAACTCTTTTTCACCTGAATGTCTATAAGAAGACTTTCCAAAGGTACTTATTGGAAACTTTTGATACTTTAACATTAAAATCAGCTACTTTCAATGAAGAAGTATCATTAACCTAAAAAAGGTTATCAGATTTTTTTGTCCAGTATGGAATAAGCATCCTTTCAGATACCTTGTCTTTTTTGAGCATAATCCTCTGCACCCAGGTGCATCACCAGGGGCTTTAGGAAATAAAAATCTGTGGGTCTGGATGCAGGACATGACTGGTATTGAAATCATGCTTCATCATCAGGCCAAGAAGAAATAAACTTCTCTCCTTTAAATCATTTTGCAAAGTATCAAAAAGGTCTGAAAATTTACATGGTAGACCAAGGCAGATGGGGAAGGAAGTCATCTCTTACACTTCTGGAAGAAATCCTTTTGTCATTGTGAATAGTCAAGAGCCTCTCCAGGTAGGTGCAGCATGGCATGAAAGGTACAGGAGCAAGGCACCGCAGGCCTTTTTATGTCCAAGTCTGCGGTAGGTACTAGTCAATTGTACCTCTCCACCAAGACACAGTGTGCTCCACTGAGGTTTCAGAAAGTACTCAGGGCACAGGGCCTTCTTTCTTCAGTCTCAAAGATTTTAGTATTTGTTGTTGTTTTGTGGTACTGGGGATCAAATTCAGGGGCTGTGCTGTACTGCTAGAGACCAAGATTAGAGTATCTTAGAATAATTTTTGTGTGTATTACACCAAGTTCTGATTGGACTCATGAAGACTAGAAAGATCGTGAGAAATAATCTGAGTCATTAATTTGCCTTTGGGAAGAATTTAATCATCCCAGACTTTTTTTTTTCTCTCTCTCTCTTTTTAAAAAATAGGTATATTTCAGGGCTAAGGGTATAGCTTACTGGTAAAGTACTGGATTCAATATGTAAGGTCCTGGGTTCAATTCCCAGCACCACAAAAAACACAAACAAGAAAAAACCAGGTAGAGTTCTACTGGACTACCTGATACAGAAGATAGTGCGGGATGGATAGAGAATATAAATGACTAAAACTCAAGCACAAACACTTTTTTTTTTAAACATGTATTTGGAGACAGGAAGACACTACATGGGTTTTTTGTTTGTTTGTTTGAACTTACCTTACCATACAACATGAATAAATGGTGTAAATGAGGCCACTGTTACCAGTTGTCCTATCATATCTACACCATCTGCGTACTGAAATCACATACATGCCTGGCAGTATAGCTGGGAAATGACTAAATATCCTAATTTTTCTAACATTTCCAATTTTGTCACATGTCTTTGTCTTCCCTGGGGATTTTGAAGCTATCTTACATGGAGGAGTGCTAGGGCCACAGAGTTGATCAAATAAGAATAAAGGCCTGGTTTGGTGATTCTCAGCCAGTTACATTTGAGTTCTTGGCAAATAGGACTAAGGAAGAGTAATTTGGAAAAAACTTTCCATCCTATTTAAAAGAAATCAGTAGTATTACCTTAAAACACATGACAATAAAAAGATATGGCCTGGATATCCTTTCCACTTCATAGAAGTGGAAAGATATATCCTTTCCACTTCGGTTCATTTTTAGTTTTTGTGATATACAGTTGTTTCGTTCATCTACTTCTAGTATAATCCTGCTAGACTTTTGATGTTTTTTAAAGTGAGCACAAATCAGCTTCCACTGTTACCATAAAATAAGTCCTGGGATAATACAGTACTATCCAAACTTCCTCTCCAAACACAAGGAAAGAAGAAAGACACTTGATCTAGTAAGTCTTAACAGCAGTTTTAACAGGTTCTGGCAATTTGAATGGTTCTGAGGTAGCTCCTGAAAACCACAGGCTCCTACTAAGTGCATGGAAGAGGACAGATGTTCTTATTATTTTCCTTGCATTGTGTGTGGGCTGTGCTCTACTCCTTCCCATCCAGAAGATGGCATCATTCTCCCACATGCTGAGAAATTTAAATTCAATATAACAAGAAATTAAGTACTTATTGCAGCTGCCATAATACATATTGCAAATTCACAAATATACAGGCCACTGTCCTTACTCACAAAGCACGTGACTAATCTATAACCTATTCTAGAAAGGGGCTTTCGAGCTTTAAAGTGAAGCCCAAGAGAGGAATCTAGAGTCCCAGGTTCAGGTCAGGGCCAAGGCAGTGGTCACCATTCCACTTTGGTATTCCATGGTTCAGGAGAGAGCCTGCCACCTGGTGGGTACCAGTGAGTACTGACTGTTGTGGGAACAAAATGAGAAATGCTCTAAGGATTACAGTGACCTTAATCCTGGACATAGGGAGTTTATCACACCTGTAAGAAACATGAAAGTTTGCTCAGCCTTCTTTTTTGGACGAAATATCCTAGTTTTTCTAACATTGCCAATTTTGTCACATTTCTTCGTCTTCTCTGGGGATTCTGAAGCTATCTTACATGGAATGAGGAGTGCCAGTGCCACAGAGTTAATCAAAATAAGAACAAAGGCCTGGGTCAGTGATTATTAGCCAGTTTGAAATTTGAGTCATCTTCTGTAAAATGGGTATTTTGCCTATCTATGTACTGAGAGAAATCTGTTGTATCAAATGTGATATGAGGGGTATGTACTATACAAGAGTTCATTTTCTGAATGTTAGATTTATTTTCTCATATCCAAGGGTCCTATGCACATTTTATATGATTTTCCCCCCATCCGGCCTGCAAGCACATTGCTAAATTTGTGCTCAGCCTCTGCCTTCATTCAACTTGGTTTGTTGCCGAGCACCTTTCCACCTTTGTGATTCTAATTCCACTGTTAAGTGGGTGGGCCATTCTACCTACCTGGAGATGACCAGAACTGACAGGCACTTCTGTCCCAAAGCAGCTACTAAAACCCCTGATAATAATGTTCTTGATGAGAAGTAAAATCAAGAATCAATAAATGGGATGATACCAAACTAAAAAGCTTCTTCACAGCAAAGGAAACAATCAAGTGTGAAGAGGGGGCTGGGGCTGTAGCTCAGTGGTAGAGCACTTGCCTAGCATGTGTGAGGCACTGGGTTCGATCCTCAGCACCACATAAAAGTAAATAAATAAATACCAATAAAGGCCCATTGACAACTAAATATATATATATGTGTGTGTGTGTGAAAAAAAAAGAATGTGAAGAGAAAGCCTACAGAACGGGAAAATAATATTTGCCACCTGCACCTCAGATAGGGTGTTAATTTCCAGGATATACAAAGAACTCAAAACACCTACATAAGCAAATAAATAAATAACCCAATCAATAAATGGACAGACACTTCACAGAAGAAGAAATACGAATGGCCAACAAATACATGAAAAAATGTTCAACATCTCTAGCAATTAGGGAAATGCAAATTAAAACTACACTACTATTTTGACTCCAGTCAAAATAGCAATTATCAAGAATACAAGTAACAACAAATGTTGGTGAGGATGTGGAGAAAAACGTACACTCATACATTTCTGGTAGAAATGCAAATTGGTGCAACCATTCTGGAAAGCAGTATGGAAATTCCTCAAAAAACTAGGAATGGAACCACCATCTGACCCAGTAATCCCACTACTATGTATATATTCAAAGGAGTTAAAATCAGCATATTACAGTGACACAGCCACATCAATGTTTACAGCAGCTCAATTCACAGTAGCTAAGCTATGGAATAAACCTAGGTGCCCTTCAACAGATGAATAAAGAAAATGTGGTACATATACACAATGGAATATTCCTCAGCCATAAAAAACGAATGACTTTATGATATTTGCCAGTACATGGAAGGATCTGGAGATTGCCATGCTAAGTGAAATAAGCCAATCCCAAAATATCAAAGGTTGAATGCTCTCTCTAATATGTAGATGCTAACACACAACAAGGGAGGGAGCGGAAGAATAGAAGTTCAGTGGAGTAGACAAAGGGGAATGAAGGGCAGGCAGAGGAATAGGAACAGGAAAGTGTGATGAATCTAACATGATTTTCACATGTCCACATATGAATACATCACAGTGAATCTCCATATCTTGTACATCCACAAGACTGGGATCCTAATTAGAATAAGATATATTCCATGTAAGTATAATATGTCAAAATATACTCTACTGTCAGGTATAACTAAAAAGAACAAATAGTTAAAAAAACAAAAGTTCTTGCTGTATTTTCCATTATCCAGAAGTATCTTAAAAATCAGACTACAATTGTTTTTTAACCCTACATCTTAGTTTTTAATGACAGCATTAGTCTACAGCCCTGATTAAAGTAAAATTGAACCAACTTCTAGCGGTGTTTTACAATGGATGCGGTGAAGTATGTTTACAGTATCACCAGTTCACTGTAGCAAAACAATCATGCTAGCTCTCTTGATGGGAAATAGAAAAGTGCCCATTAGCATAGTAACGATGGTTATTTGAGATGGTCATCACTACCCCTGGCACATCTATGAAGACTCTAATGGTGTGACTTTATCTGGTTTGCAATCAGAGAAATGGAAAAACTGAGCTCTGGATATGTACTATGACTTGAAATGCATTTAAATAAAATAACTAAATTAAAAAAATAAAATAAAATAAAATTAAAAAAAAAAAAGAAAAAGAAAAGTGCCCATTAATAATTTAAAACAAAATGCCCCAGATGACATGAATACACTGTCTTCATTTACTTATAAATGGCAACAACACTAGTTCTCTGAATTCCATTATGAGTCAGGTCAGTTTTGTTTTCCGTTATTTTTAAAGTACCATCAATGGTTCCCCTAGTTTGGTCCTCAGAGCAGCAATGTCAGCAGCACCTGGGAACTTGTTAGAAAAGCAAATTTTTGGGCACCCCTTCCCCCAGACCTACTGAATCAGGAACTCTGAGGATGAGACCCAGCAATCTGTGTTTAACAGCCTTGCAGATAATTCTGCAACAGATATGGCTGGAGGACCACTGGCCCAACTCACTCTTCCAAGAAACACCATCCATTCACCCTGGATAAATGTCATTGAACACATGTTCCACTGAAGTCATCCTGTGTTAATCTCTTTTTGATCTTAGATCTTTTCAATGAAAAGCTACATGTATATATATGAGGACCATCAACTATACTAAGATCACAGCCTTTTAGCTTATTATTTTTATAACAGAAACAGGGCTAGGGGTGTAGCTCAGTGATAGAACACATGCTTAGCATGCTTGGGCCCTGGTTTCCATTCCCAGCACCTTAAAAAAAAAAAAGGTTCAGAAATCAGCCTGTATCCAGATCCCAGCTCAGCACTCACAGGTGTGAGATCATGGCCAAACTGACTAATGCCTCTTAAAATGGGAAGGGGGAGCGAAGGGAGGAAGACAAAGCAGACCTCTTAGGGCTGCTATGAAGATCTTACAAGCTAATGTATGTGATGTGTTCAACACAGTGGCTGGTAGCCAGTAGGGACTCTCTTACTGTTATGCTTTGTATTTAAGGTGTCCCCCCAAAACTCCTGTGTTAATGCAAGAATGTTTGGAGGTAAAATGATTAGATTATGAGAGCTCTGCCCTAATCAGTCCATCTTAGTTTGAATGGACCAGGAGATGGTAACTGAAGGCAGGTGGGGCATGGCTGGAGGAGGTGGGTCACTGGAGGAGGTGCCCTGGAAGAATGCACCTCTCCTATGGCCTCTTTTCCCTGCCACTTCTCCCCCCCCCCTTCTTGATCCCCGCATGAGCTGAGCAGCTTTCCTCTACTGGACCCTTCCCCCATGATGTGCTGCTCACCTAGGACCCAAATCAATGGAGTCAGCCACCTATGGACTGAGTGAGATATCTGAAACCGGGAGTCCCCCCCAAAAATTTCCTCCTATAAGTTGTTCCTGTCAGATGTTTTGGTCATAGTGATGAAAAAGCTAATGAAAACACTTGCTGTTCATAATGAACTTATCATTTTCAGAGGATAATTTTTCCTAACTGAAGCAAGGTACATTCAAATAAAGAAAATGATCCTTACCTTTGATATCTAAAACTAAATTCGGCTTCAGCTTGCTGTGGATCCTGCCATCTGGCTTCATGCACCAGAGCTGACTGTCAACACTCTGATCGAGTGCCAAGCCCAGCTTCGAGCCAGATGTTACCAGGCTGCCCACGATTGTCAGGCAACAGTCCTCTGCTATCTGTGTAGTGGAAAAAACAAAGCATTAGGGAAGGAGACATATTCAAGTCTCATAGCAATTATTCCTCTGGTTAAAGTGATTTTTTAAATTATCATAGTTTTTGGCTTCATTTATCCCACATGAGGCATTTCAGCTTTTAGCCAGGATAACTAGAACCAAACAACAAATATTTATGCCCTTTATTTCAGATGACACGAGTAATGGAAAGTTCTTGATTCTTGTTCATCATAAGACTTGTGCCTTTGGCAAGACTCTGTATTACTGTTAAGACAAGTCTCAGGACATTGAAACTGCCCATTGTGATATTTTTCCCTGTAAGAAGTGACTGTGATCTGAGGATGGGTCTGTAGCTCAATCTCTACCCCTCACCCTCACCCTATGCACCTCCCTCTGCTTGGCCCGCCCTTCCAGTATATGACCACACTTCTAATGCTATAGCACTGGAGTGGCAATAGGGCATTTTATCATTTTAAAACTTGAAATTGCATTTGTTAGTTTCTCTTGTCTTTCCTTCATGAGAAATGTCTAAAATTTCCTAAGTAGGCATGCTATCAAATATAAAAAGAGAAACAAGAAACTACAAGCTCACTAGTGTTTTAATGCAAAGAGTTTGTCTTTCCCTGAAATGAGTCTACCCTTAATATATAAACATTGTATTATAGTCATATGTTCACACACCACTAACAGTGCTATAAAAGTAAATAAAAATTTTTAAAAAGCTCATTTAAAGTGTACTATTCTGGGCAGAGGATGAAGCTCAGTAATAAAGTACTTGCCCAGCATGTGCCAAGCCCTGGGTTCAATGCCCAGCACCTCAATCAATCAATCAATCAGTCACCAAATGTACTATTTTATGTTCAGATAAAAGCATTGTGATCATCTGTGACACTTTACTTATCTCATTTACCTAATGAATTAAAAGTTTTTAAACAACATCACTGAATTGTTGTTAGAAATAACTGCTGGAAGCACCACTTTCTTCCATTAAAATAATTCCAAGGCAGAAGTGGGCTTCTCTTCATGTTTCTATATTACAGCTACCTCTGTTTCTTGTGCTGCTGCTCCTGTGTGTGTCTAAACAGCACTTCTGTTTATGAAAGGATGCTTCTCCCTCAAGCATGGCAGACTCAATGAGCAAATGTGCTCCTCCCCATGAGGATGTATGCCTTATGCTGACTCACAGACACCAAGTTTTTAAAATACCTGGAGCCAACAGTCAAGCGTATAAAGTTAAAAGGTAAAGAAGATACCTACAATAGAAGCAGGAGCTTCTCTCATAAAATCTGTCTGCATTCAGCTTTTAAATGTCTATGGGGGACACGAGTAATGCAAGAGGGCAATGGGCCATCCTCCACTTCACAGCATGTGACCATTAGGAAATGGATGGTGTGCACCCAGGGCCATCTCTTCACCCTTCACCCGATGCTACGACTTCTCCAAAACAGAAATAAACCAAGAGTGATTTCGGTTGATGCACTGGGGCTAGAGTTTACTTTTACAGTAAGTAGTAGGAAAAGAGAAGAATAACAATCATTTCCTTTTCTATTACAATATAAAAACCAAGCATAAATAGAATACTCTATCTTGGGCTCAGTGGTCGAGTGCCCCTGAGTTCAATCCCCAGTACAAAAAAAAAACACCTCTATCTTAGATCAGTACTAGATTTACCACCCATTTTAAGTTCCTAAGGCTGGTTCTATCAGAACTGGGAAGAATTTTCATGGGAAAAAAAAAAAAAAAAACAACTTCCAATTTATTTGGAAAGTTCTCCAGGAATCATGAGTAGTATCTTTTTGAGGAAAGATCAAAAGCATGACAAAGAATGAATCACTTCCTGGCAAAGGTATTCTAGACCTCTGCCTAATCCAAAAAGCTCACCCTGCATTTGATGCATCCTTCTTGATATATCCAAATCTGATCATCAGCACCAACATCTTCCATGACCTGTATTCTAAGAAGCTTCAGATCCTCTAAGTTGCCATTGGTTGACATGAATAACCCTGTTGCTTTGTTTCGAAGTCTGAAATAAATTCGTTTCTAGAAGACAAAACCCCAGCAATAGTCATATACAAGCTATGCTTTTAGAAGCACTGAATAAGCATTAATATTTGGAAGACGCCAAAATGAGATATGGATAAGGGATAATTACCATACTCGAGAGCCTCAGAGGTTTCAAGATTTTCTCAATGATAAAAGAGTTTGACAACATTTCAAAGTGCCGAGGGCAGGGAGCCTGCCTGTGGACACACCAGAGCTTGGTACATACTGTGTCTAATGTTGGTAGCATTTTTTAAGTAGCTACACCTCATGTTGCCCAAATGCTGAGGGGGTGGGGATGAGCCAGTTTCAAACTTTAGAAACTAAAAGTTGACTTGCACTTTCAAAAAAGAAAAGAATTTCAGAGAAGATTCTATTCACAGCATGGAAAAGTAAAACATACCTGAACAAAAGGTCGTAGAGAACCTATTTGTCGGCAACCACTGAATTCATACCAACTAGGTACTTCTGCTGGTGACAATAGGAACTGTCGACCTCTGTAATTGCCATATTCATAAGTAATCCATCTGGGGGAGAAAAGGAGGTAACTGTAAGAAATGGAAATTTCCATTTGGCAATGGGCCCTAACACTTACATCTAGTTTTAGAATGCTTTCAAATTCTAGCCTGAACTGTACACTTTAAATATACATTGGTGGGGGTATGAAACTATTTTCTAGAATACTTAAAGCAGCCATTTTTTGACAAATAGCAGATTTTTGGTACAGTCTCGAAAAGAAATAGGTAATCTTTTTCCTCCATTGAAACAATGAAATAAAGATGGTCTTTTAGCAGGACTCCTCCTCGGTCCTTCCTAAGAGCTGTTCATAAAACATTCTTAGTTTATGGATCTTTACAGTTAATATTTTCAAAGCTCTTAATATGCAGCATTAGTAATTGCTAATATTTAGATAAAAAATAAATTTTTGTGTCAAATGAGTAAAATCCATAAAAATGCTAAAAAGATACTCAGGTTCCTTCCCCCCAAATGCTGGAGCTGGTACACCAAAATGTTATTTTAGCCATCTCATCATACGATATTCATTAGAACCTATTGAAAAAAAATCACCCATAATTCTAATTTTTTGAATCACTATAGCCCCCTTCAACGTTTGATGTATATAGATAGACCATACCTATTGTTTTATAATAAAAATTTATTACACTGATGATACTTCTTTTTTTTTTTTTTTTTTTTTTGGTACAAGGGATTGAACATTATTAAGGAGTGCTTAACTACTGAGCCACATCCCAGCCCCTTTTATTTTTTAATTTAGGGATAGGATCTCGTTGAGTTGTTTAGAGCCTCGCTGAGTTTCTGAGGCTGGCTTTGAACTCATGATCCTCCTGCCTCAGCCTCCCAGGTTGCTAGGATTACAGGCGTGTGCCACCATGCCCGGCTACTTATTCATTTTTATGTCCTATTCAATTTCAAAATTAGTCAAAGTTGAAAAAAAATCTTCCCACCTGTCAGTCACTTTTAGTCAGAGGAAAAGCTTAACCTTTAGCTCTAAAATCAAAGGACTTGGTCTTTCAAAGGAATAAGAAAAATCAGCTCTTTCTTCTTTGCTAAAAAAGGATGTCCCATAAATTTTCTGAGCACTGTGTGTAAACATTCCCCTGGGGACTTAAAGAGGTATTAAAGACAAAGTCCTTACCTAAAGCTAAAAATTCAAATAAGGAGATGAAAGATGGTTTACATATGGCTTTTCTGACCAAGAAAAGTGTTATTATTAACCCTTACAGAAAAGGAGAAGCTATGTCCATTCATTTAAGATAATAAAGGAAAGAGGAAAATCTGATCAAATTTAATTTTTGTAAGGCAGGCACAGAGAAACAAATACCATCACATGATCTCACTTCTATGTGAAATCTAACACAGTTGAACTCTACTTTAGAAGTAGAGAATAGAAAGGTACTTAACACGGGCAGTGGGTGGACAGCAGGGTGAGATGTTGGTCAATGGATACAAAGTTACAGATAGGAACAGACAGGAGGAATAAATTTGTTCTGCATAACAAGGTAATTATAGTGAAGGATAAAGTATATTTCAAAATAGCTGGAAAAGGATTTTAAATCGGGTTTCTCAGCACAGAGAAATGATAAATATTTAAGATAATGTATAGGCTAATTACTCTAATTTAGTCATCCCACAATGTATACATGTGTCAAAACATCACTTTGTACCCCATAAATATATGCAATTATCTGTCAATTTAAAATTTTTTAAAAACCTAATTTTAAATATTATCTTTTTTGCCAGGTATGGTGGCACACACCTATAGTCCCAGCTACTCAGGAAGTTGAGATGAGAGGATCACTTGAATCTAGTAGTTCAGGGCCACCCTGGGTAACACAGTGACTTTAAGGGAAAAAAAATCTATTTTATTGGATTAACACGTAGGTAACTCACTTACATGCCACCAATAACCTGAACAGAGCGTATTTGTGTGTTGAATCCCAGGGATTGGAGATTAACTGTCTCTGTATTAAGTTCAATCTTTTTTCCTTTGAAGTTTTCTCTTTCAAAAAGAATAATTGTTGGTTCAGAAAATTCCTGTTTGGAAGCAAAAATAGTGCTCTGTTATTCATCTGTTAATAATTGGAAGCTTATGTGAAAATCATCTAGATACAAGGACAAAGCACAAGACTGCCAGATGTGGCTGATTCATAAACGCCTTTTCTTTGGAAACCTGGTGTCTACGTGCTCCAAAGCTGAAGGGAAAGGATACAGGGCCTGTGAGTTTTCCCACTGCACATGAAGGCAGGTCCATGTCATGTTAAAAAGCAGAGGGAACAATCCCAGCCAGATAAATGGGTATATGCATGGAATATCAACACTTTTGATAATTTATTTTCAGCTTAGCCTTTTTCAGTGGGACAAATGGGGGATGGAGATCCACCGATATAAATGGCAAAGGACAGAGGGCTATGGCAGTCTGGTGTCAGTGGCGCAGTAGTATTCCTGGTTAAAGAGATGTCTCCTTGCAGCTGTTTTCAAAAATAAAAATTTTTCTGTTTTGTTAATAAGATTAGGATTCTGTATGTTCATGCTCTCAAACCTTCCTGTGGGCATCACTGTCTGGAGGAAAGAAAACAGGATGGAAGCCCCAGTTTCAAATGGTCAATCATTTTAAAGAGGACAACAGCATGTAAGTTCACTGATTTCAGAAAAATGAAATGTTGGCAGCTTATGTTTGTTTTCAAATTACAGACCCTTGTGACCCTAGACTAAGCTCTAATGATAATACTCCTAAGATCATAAATGATACATCAAAAAAGTAGGTGGGGATTACAATTATTTCCCTACCTGCCTAAAGTTCTGTGGCAAGGGTGCGGCCCTTTACTGCTTCATTTATGTGGATATGCCCTGACATGTAAGAAGGATTTCGTCCATCAGTCAACACAGCAGATTAGTGTGTGGAGATGGTTTGTATAGTCTAGGAATTAGGTTATATAAAACATACGAAGAGGAAACAAGACAAAAATTGTAGTCATTGACCACTTTGCACATTTACGGTACTCTTTCTCTAAAATGGCATGCCCAGAATGTTTCAAATACTTAGGATTAATATCAAAGATCAATTAAACAATTCTGAAGTATTAAATTACAATTAAAAATGTAAAGGGGATGCAGCTCGGGTTTGATCCCCAGCACTACACACACACACACACACACACACACACACACACACACACACAAATGTATAGTCTTACTATGGGTAAAAATGTCTGTTTCCGGGCTGGGGCTACATAGCTCAGTGGCAAAGCACTTGTCTAGCACATGTGAGGCACTGGGTTCGATTCTTAGCACCACATAGAAATAAACAAATAAAATAAAGCATGCTGTCCATTTACAACTACACATTTTTTTTAGATATAAAAAAATCTGTTTCTTCACAATCAAAACTTTAAAGGACATCATCTTTAAGCGTTTGAGTGCTGTGAATGTAGATGCCAAGCTCTGGTTGACGCATGGCATTTGAAAACCTCAAAATATATACTTGAAGGTACCTTTAGAATTCTAGGCAGGTTAACTATCAGAAAGTCTTACTTCATTACCCGTAAGCTAATGGATCTTACCACAGCATTCCACATTTCATCGGTACTATTTTCATGTCTCAATAGCATTTTATTATTTAAACAGGCAGGCAAGCCAACTCACATATTCTTCCTGCCTTTAAAATCATCAAGTACATATGTTTAAAGCTTTTTATGAGATCAGTTACCAGGAACTAATAAAATTTTCTGAAACTACAGACGAACTTAGACTTAAATAACTGAACATTCTCTTGCAGTTGTGTAGTTGCTTGTATTGCTTGGAGTACATCAAAATGAAAACTTTCTGTCCAAAAGGGGGCACTATCACCTGGATTAACACATAGAAGTCATTTGAAATTTCTCAAACAAGAGTAATAATAGTCTAAAAAGTTACCAGGAATTTCTGCAAATCAGTAACAACAATAAAAGTTACAGGAAACCAAATAAAGAGAAGGACCAAGGATATAAGTTGGCAATTTACCAATCAGAATATGACAAATAAATTATATGAGATACCAACTTTACTAACAGTGATGTACAAATCAACCTAACGAGATGATACTTTCTACCCATCAAACTGACATGAGAAAGAGAATGCACAGTTGTGGTGACCATGTGGGAAGCAGGAACCAGAGTGCTCCACCCGTGAAACCCAGCACTTCCACTCCCTAGACACCCCCAAGAGACTCCCCCAAGTCCCAGCAGGATAAGCATATGAGGATTCAGTAAGTAACACAGGGTGGTGGAATGCTTGTCCAGTTAGCTAACAATCTACATCTATGTATAGCAAAATGGATGGCTCTTGAACGTTTTTAATGTTAAGTAGTTACATTTATAAGCATGAGAACTGTAGCATAAGGTTTATATAAGTTGAAAGCCTAAATACAGATCTTTTAAAAACACACATTTTACAAGACTATTCAAGTTATATTCCCAAAACCCATTAGAATGGGTGCTTATGAAAGGGAGAGGAATAGAAATATGGTAGGAAGTGGGGAAAAACAACACAGGAGAGGATCCTTGAATTTTCCCATAATGACAGTGGCCTGTGACTAACCCAACACCCTGACCTAGAAGTCTGAGAAAACAGCAAACAATTTATACATCACAGATATATAAAGATACCAAAAGTGACAGGATGGGAAGCTCACTGCAACTGTTTTCTTGTCTCCAACTTTAATCCCAAAGTAAGCTCTGGGTGCTGGTTTCCTTGCTCTAACCATCAGCTCTGTGGACCATACATTTCTGAAATCCTGTGTTCACACTGACATACTTACCACATCTATAAAACGAAGAGACTTGAAAGTTGCTCCAGGCAGGCATCCCATTGCAGAGAGACAAGGATAGTGGCCTTCTTCCAATACATATTGATTGCCAGAGAAATTTTCTCCATCATATGCAACCCAGCTACAGTAGGAAAAACCACACAAACAGGATGCAATTTGAACATTTCTACTCAATAAGTCTGATTTTTCGAGGCAGCCTGCCCTAACATAAATGGCTAACTGTTCTTTCTTCAAAAATATCTGGATTATGTTTACTGCATTTCATCTCATGACAAATTCACATTCATAAGTCAATTAACTTTGCATTTTGCATTCATAAGGCAATTAACTTCTCCATGGAATGATCCCTGGTTTTACTTCCCCACCTCCCAGCCTTCCTTGCTCCTCTCGTAGGTACCACCTGTTCCCAGCCAATGTAGCTTCAGGCCCAGGAGTCCTCTGTAATAATTTTTCTTCAACCATCATAGCTGTCAGTCACCAAGGTGTATTGATATCCTCCCCAAATTTCTCTTACACTTCCCCTTATTATTATTATTATTATTTTGGGTGTGTGTGTGGTGCTGGGGATTGAACCCAGTGGCTTGTGCATGTGAGGCAAGCACTCTACCAACTGAGCTACATCCCCAGCCCCTCCCTTTACTCTTTATCCTTATTTCCAACACCTCTGGACAGGGCCAGGACTCAAAAACATCACCATGACTTAGACAAATCACTTGGCCTCTCAAGGCCTCAGGATTATTGATAAAATGGTGATGCACCATGCTTCCCTAGAAGTTTCTCCAACTCCTTAAATTTGACAAATGCTCCCTGAGGACAATTGTATGTCAGGCATTTTCCTGATCTAGAGACACAGGAGAGAACAAAACAAATCCCTGTTTTCCTTAAGTTTATGCTCTACAAAGAGTTGGACAGGCAACAAAACCAAGCGCATGTCTGGCAGTAATGCACAAAGCAGAGGGGAGCAGGAGGAACCAGCTTGGAGTGGAGCCATGTGCTAAGCTGCTCTGAAGCCTCATCATCAGTGTGTGTATTTGAACATGAAGCTAGTGCTAAGTGATATGGTAGTGCTGCTTAAATCATAAAGAACAACAGGAGTAAAGGAATCATTACTATTATCATTAGACTTAATCCCTCATCAGTTCTTATACAGACTGCTCCAACATTTTCCTGACCAAGTTTCCCAGACCTTAGACCCTCCCCTTTCTAACAAAGTTTTGGTAAAACCAAAGGCCTATTGAGCCCATGGCCTTTCCCATCTTGTGTTTTCTATGGCATTCAGAGAAACTCATATATTTGCTTAGGGAGAGTCTTCACAACCTGAGTCCACTCTCCCAATCCAAGCTGGCTTCACTTCTTTCCAACAGAGGTCTCCAGCTAGGGAGGATGATGTGCTCCTGCATCAGCATGAATACCAACCCCATTCCAGCCATGAGTGGGGTTTTCTTCACTGCCTAGTGTGCAGTGTGCCTATCCTATTCCTGTCTGCCTGTAAAACAATCTACTTTGTGAGGGACCTTGGAGATTATCTAGAGTCTAGCTCTCCTTTTACAGATGAGGGAGCAGGCATGTGGAGTATGGAACTTGACATGAATTCCTTGCACATGGAAGTAACCTTCAGCTTCTCCAGCCCACACTGATGGCCACATCCTCTGGCATCTAGCACTTAGCTGATGCAAAGCATACTTCTGAACTAAGGCGGTGGTTTCATATAGCGCTGGGCACCTGACAACTATTGCAAAATTGATGTGTGGATTCTATTTTACCCCAGTAATCCCACTCTGCAACTGCATTGTTTTACTCACCTGCCTCCTAAAACTCTGCAGGACTTGGTAGAAAACGAATCATCAATTTGATTTATTGTTTCTTCAAAACTTTGACTTTGACCTTGAAACTGTGGTTCCGAAAACAAGTGAATCTTTGAAAAAGTAAACAGAACACACAAAATTATTTCCCTAAAACTTGTTAACACATTTGGCTTTTGAATTGATGACCTGAACCTGACCTGTTAACTTGTTACAGCAAACTGGTGTGAATTTTATAAATCCTTTAATTTTCTACTTCCATATGAATGATCAATTAGAAACATATTGGCTGTACCATTCATGACTATTTAATTCAGAGACATCAAAGGACACTCCAACAACAGAGGCAATTTTCTATAGAACACCCTGTTGTTAACAAGCAATGAGGCATTTTAAAGCTTTATTGTGGCCAAAAGTAATTGTTCATCTGTTCTAACATGAACAATAAACTGTATTTTGGAAACATATGGTATAGTTTTTCCTCCCTCTCAATGGAAGATACTTGCTGACTTATTAGAATCATTCATATGCCAATAAAGGGAACTACAGTACTGTTTGTACCTCTGTAATTATGGCTGTCTGAACATTTCCATTAAAAAGCTTAAATAACAAATGCAGCACTGCAGTTGATTTGAGAGTCTGCAATTAAAAGGCTTGAGTGAGACCATATAAAATGTCTAATGCAGACACAGCAAATATAAAAATCCATTTTACCATTTATCATGACAATTATATACTATTGTTTGAAATATTTACCTTAGTATATTAATGTGAACTGATTCAATGTAATGATATGAACTTCGGCTTTACATAATAATTTATATGATAAGAGTATAAGAAAAATATAGACATGGGTCAGTGCTACCAATTAAGCATTAAAGTTAACATATCTTATTTTAAAAATATAACTAATGCACATAGAGCCCTAGGATTAATCCCTAGCAAAAAAAATGGAGGAAAAGGAGGAGAAAGATGAGAATGAGAAGAAAATAAAAAATGCAACTAGGTTTTCCAGCACAACAATGGGTAAAACTAACAAAATGTCCCACATATCTGCCATTTAACACATAAGGTCAGCTTTTCAGTGAAAGGTCCCTTAATTTTAAGAAAATGGAATATTTAAAAAATTACCTGGTTTCGTCTCCTTGGGCCAGTGAAAGAATCCTAAAAATTTTTTAGAAGAAGAGAAAATGAAATGAATAGATTAGAAATGTTGAAGAAGTTTTCTCTTTCACATCATTAGCAATTACTGCTAAAATAACCTCAGAATATTCCCTGTAGCAGTCAATAGTATGTGAACCATAAACACACATTATGAAAATCCAAAATTAATACAGTTAAATATTCTTGTACAAATATAGAGTCCTTACCAAACATATGGGTTGGACAGAAGAGATCTTACAATTTTTGCCTCCCCAGTCCTCAAAACTGGTGTAAAAGCCTTTATCCAGAACATACTGTTCTCCGGTGAAGTCAGGATTTTCATAGGCTACCCATCTAAAGAAACAAAAACAGTGACTAGTCATCACTCCTACTTTACATATAAAACTGTCATACAAATATAGGTAAATAGGTATCATATGGAAACCTTAATTTGTTTTACTAATCAATGACCTTGATGTTTCTGATTGTCCATTAATCTTTAGTAATGGATTTGTCCACATGACAAATCAAAATGGTAGCAAAGTCTAAAAAGTCCTAGCTACTCAGGATGCTTAGGTGGGAGGATCATTTAAGCCCAGGAGTTCAAGACCAGCCTGGGCAAGATAGTGAGACCACATCTCCAAAAGACACAACAAACAAAAAGAGATGATAGGCAAAAAGGTATCTTCACATGAACTTTGTGACGTCCTTACTTATCAAATCCCTATTCCTTTAGGAAGCTCCAATAAGGGTATTTTTCTGTGTATTTTCCTAATTTTGTTTTAAGGAAACAAACTGAGCTTTCAAGGAGAACCTATTTCTTTTAAAAAGCAAATAAGAATTCTGTTTGTTATCAACATGAATATTTGTTAAAATCTTTGCAGAAAGATTTTAACAAGAAGTTATGTCTCTATTACATGACCAAACACACTGAAAAAAAGTTAAATGCTAAAAAAATTTGGGTAATTAAGATTTCTGTTTCAAACATTAGTTCCAGCATGAAACAATGGTATAACAAGCAAAACTAAACAAACTCACAGAAAAACTCAGAACAAATTTTTTGTGAATGTTTTCATTTCTTATCTTTTCCGTGATCTAAACTTGGAGAGGAAAATCAACAAAACCAACTATTCCTATGCTATTTCCTATCCAAAGATAAAGTCTTGGAAGGGAAAATGATTTTTCAATTCTGTTGTATTCAAGAGAGATTCAGTGTCTACTCCTTAGTTAATTCATTGCTCTAATGATCCTCCTATAGCTTAAAGGAATAATACCCTGGTATATATATTGCATTCAGAACTTTCCAAAATGCTTTCACATCTACTAAATCACACTTATCAAAGGAAGTACTGGTGTGCCCAATTTACAGATGGGAAAATCTAAAGACACAGAAAAGTTAATTCATTCATATACATTCAGGAAATACTGAAGGCCCTTTTGCCATGTGCCAGGAACTAGACTGGCACTAAGAACACAATGAAAAAGACAAAATCCCTACCCTCAGAAGTTCATAGATGGGTAAGAAGCATGACAAGGAATTATTTGTTCCTGTTTGTTCTGAATGGAACTGACCTGTCCAAGGTGACACAATCAATTATTGGCCAGAGCATGACCAGACCTGCATCTCCCAAGGCTCACTGGGCTTTCTTTGCTTTGCCACCCACCTGCCATGTGCCCTGTGAAGTTTCCTTCCATTTACTATTCTATTAAAGCATACCTAAAATAGTCTGCACAGTTTATAAATAAAACAGATTCAGATTTTACTAAGGGCCCATTTGAACAAAAGTGTGAGCCCAGACATCACCAGTAAATGAACAGCCACCAAAGAGAAAACGAATGCTGAAGTTGCTGGGCTGGCACACGTCTGTAATCCCAGCAGCTTGGGAGGCTGAGGCAGGAGGATTGCAAGTTCAAAGCCTCAGCAAAAGCGAGGCACTAAGCAACTCGGTGAGACCACATCTCTAAATAAAATAAAAAATAGGGCTGGGGATGTGGCTCAGTGGTCGGGTGTGCTCCTGAGTTTAATCCTCAGTAGCAAAAAAAAAAAAAAAAAAATGCTGCAGAACTCCCAACTTGTAGGTAAGTAGCTCCAATGGTTAACATCTATACACTAACCTCTGGCTATCTCACAGAAACTGCTATAAACGCCAGTCCCAGTCTCTTTCAGAAAACATGGACACCCCATTTCTGAGCTTCCTTAGCAGTTTTAAAACCTACTCTTTATCATTCTGCGTAATTAGAAGTCCATGTTCCAGCTGTGGTCATGACATTAACTTTCAGGTGACTTTGAAGAGGTCCGTTAACCCTTGTGAAAGTTTGTGTTTTCATTTATAAGTAAGGGAGTTGGCTGAGATCCCAGCCCTGACCTGGGGAGGTCACAGGGCACAGAGGTACCTGTAGTGCTAACTGCACATGCAGCCTGTGGCTAACCACATGCTGGGCAGTGACAGGGACAGGAGCAGGGTGCTGTTTGGTGTGTGTGTTGGGGGCAGGGTGTGGCGTCTGCCTAGCAAACAAACAACAACAACAACAACATCCAAGATTAACTTTAAAAAAGAAAAACTAAAAAGGGAAAATTAAAAGAAAAATTAAATTAAAAAGTCATATCTCTAAAATGGTGTTCCCAGTAGGGCCTTGTAAATAGTTAGAGAGCAAAGGGCTAAAGGGCTTTTTAATCTCACCTTATGTAAGCATAGAGGGGAAAAAAAGCCAGTGAAGAGATGAGAGAGAATGCTCCAGAGGAGAGCAGGCAGCCATAAAGCCAGCCTGGGAGAAGTTTCTTGATCCTTTTTTTTTTTTTAATTCTTTAACTAACAAATATGAGTACTGCAATTCCTTATAAAACTAAACTACGTGTAAGTAAACACACAACACCTGGGTAAGCCCATCTAATTCACCAAAGTTGAAACAGGAAAACAACTTATGTAGATGCTACATGAATTCAGACTGCTGCTGTTCTCCAAGATGTAGCCCCAACTGGATTCCATGAACTGTGCATATGGAAGGGGTCCCGGGGGAGGGAGAAGAAACCCAAACACACCATCTGAGGTGAGCATTTACTAATACTTGGGACTCAAAAAAATCCCATACTGGGGCTGAGCATGCAGCTCAGTGTTGGAGCCTTGCATGTATGAAGCCCTGGGTTTAATCCCCAGCACCACCAAAAAGAAAAAAAAAAAAATATGCCATACTGGCCTTATTCAAATGTACTCTGTACATGTGAATCAGGACACCTCTGTTTAAAGGCTGGCAGGGGCGGGGAGAGATCATGTACAAGCACTAGCAGGTCCTGGCCTGGTGGCACAATGGCTCAGAATTACCAAACCTGCCCTTCTGTGGTAGGCCAAAGGAAAAAGAATTCAAGACAACAGCCCAATTATTTTTATCTAAGCTCCAGAAAATTTCATTTTGCTGTTTATTATTTTTTTAAGTAGCCCAATTTTCATTATTTGAGCAAGAGTGTAGCACAGAACTAGAAATTGATAAGCAAGAGTCATGTAAATAAGTTTTTCTTTTGACTTTCCAATAAGAAATAGAATGCAGTTCTTCAAAACCTCAACTCCTAGTCTCATGAGCATCTTTCCTGAAGGCTATTTCTGTTTCAGAGCTAATAATAAGTTTGCTACCCAGGGAATTTATTACCTGTGAGTTTCCCGGGAGATATTTTCACAGAATAAGAATTTCAAAAACGTTCTTTTTTTTCCCCTAGTGTTCTGACTTTTAGTTGGAACAAACTAAAGAAATAAAGAACCAACTAAAGTGCTTATTTACCAATAAAAATAAAGCTATTAAAAGTAAAACAAATTTTCTTTGAAACTAGTAAAACTGAACAGTCTCTTCATCTTCATATCTTACCCTTCTCATCCTGCAAGGCCTAACTCCAGGCCTAACTCCTCCAGGTCAGAAATCAATCTCTCTCTGCTGTGTAAAGCATTTTATCTCCATCTCTTTTGTAGCAAAAATTATTTTTTATATAAATATCATAACTTTTGTAAAGACATACTATAATGCTATTATAGACCTCAAGTAGACCTCAATAAATATTTATCAAATGACAAAAGTGCATGAAATAATGAGGAGGCAGCTGGTCCTGATAAGTACAGAAGCCCTGCCTCATCCAAAGAATCAAAAGGCCCAGGTGCAGTGGCACACGCCTGTAATCCCAGCACTTTGGGAGGCTGAGACAGGAGAATCGCAAGTTCAAAGCCAGCCTCAGCAATGGTGAGGCGTTAAGCAACTCAGTGAGACCCTGTCTCTATATAAAACACAAAATAGGGCTGGGGATGTGGCTCAGTGGTTGGGTGCCCCTGAGTTCAATCCCCTGTACCACAAAGAAAACAAACAACAACAACAAAAAACCCCAAAGAATTAAAAGGAAGTGGTGTGTGTGTGTGTGTGTGTGTGTGCACATGCACATGCCTCCCTTCAGCTTCCCCCAACACCAAAACTCAACTGCTGCAAAGAGAAAAACAAACCCAAGAGGGGAAATACAACAAGAAATGACTAATAATAGAAACATATAAAAGCCACATTTTATAAAGGAAGCAAGGGTTGGGTAAAAAGGAAAGGAGACTGGCTCAGGGCATGGTAATTCTACCTGTGCTAATAGCATAATCTACATAAACACATAATCTACATAAAAGGGAATGCTACCCAGTATCCTTTGGCCTCCTTTGCTAGGTTGAATGACTGACTTATGACTGTTTCGTAACAGTCATAAGGTAACACCTGCTGTTTCTGCGCATCTGGCATCTATCCTCACTTTTTCTTATGTTCCAATCATGCTTAAGTGGATCCTGCAGGACGAACTCTATACCTCAGCTCTAGGGATCTGCCCATCACACAGGCACAGCCATTATATGCATGGGATCCACACTCAGTCCACAGTCACAAGTCACAAGTCCACAGTCAAACCTGGAACTTGTGAGAGAAAGAGAAGGCCTTTCCACTGCCATCAATGAGCTGGGAGAACAAAAGCCAGACGTGCCCAGAGGATACCAGGTGAAATGGACTTGCCTAGAAGCAGAGCCAGCAGAGAAAAAAGTTTAGGCAAGAGATAGAGACCAAATTCTGATGACAGTGTTTGATCCCCGGCATCCAGCCATGCCTGAAGCAAATCTTCTCCAGGACTTTTCAGCTGGCTAAGCCAAAGAGTTCCATTTTTATCACTGGAGCCAACTGAGCTTGGCTCACAGTCACTGGCCTCTTGACTGCTCATTTTTCAATAAAGACTTGATTTACTATTAATAAAGCATTGAGTTGCTAACTTCAGGTAGATTGAAACAATTGTTTTTATGTCCAAAGAACAATGAAGAAACACACCGGAGCAGGTGTAGGAAGATGGGAAAATATGCAACTTTGTTCCATCCTTCGGTTTCTAATGTTAGATTACTAATTATTTGATTCTCATCTTAAGAAAATCATGATATTTCCATGCAGATACCCAAAAGCCTACCCCCAACATTTTATTACATGTTTTATGAGGGTTTTTTTTGTTGTTGCTATTGTTGTTTGTTTGTTTGTTTTGTAGTACTGGGAACTGAACTCACAGGCACTCTCCCATTGAGTTACATCCCTACTCCTTTTCATTCTGAGAGAGGGTCGTGCTAAGTTGTCGAGGCTGGCCTTGAACTTGCAATCCTCCTGCCTTAGCCTCCCAAGTAGCTGGGATTACAGGTGTGCACCATGGTGCTTGGCTATGAGAAATATTTTAAAGAAGTTATGAAAAGGCATGGCAATAAATATCAAGTGACCGAGTTAATGGTGAGCTGTTGAGATATTTACTGAGTAGCTTATTCTGTGTCACAGTATTATTAGTTTAACAAAGGAAGGCAGAACCCATGTTATTTCACTTACACTCCACTCAGTACATTAATAGACTGTGTCTTCACTCCATATCCAGTCTCCTTTAAATTAGCAACAATTCCTAATACATCAATACTGGAACCTTTGGATCCGAAGTTTTTTTCACTGTACATTATCATGTGTGCATTTGAAAAATCCTGTTGAGAAAAAAAAAATTCAAAATTCAAAGAGTAGCCATTTATTATCTAAAAAAACCTCAGAACTAGCCATTAGCTTTCCTTTAGCTTACCCCTAATATAGGTCGTAAGGACTGAAGCTCTCCATTATAACCTCCCCAGTCTTTCCAATCCTTGTATTCTCCTTCTTCTAGCAAATACTGATGACCCATAAATCCAGGCTTCTCATAAGCAACCCAACTGCAATCGAAAGAACAGGTATGCAGCAGTGATTTTCAGACATTTAAAACTGTCCCCATGCACACATCGGTTTCACTGATAAATACCTATAGTTATAAAGTTAGACACAAGCTTACATGTTACTACTGGAATTTTCTAAAATTTAGGAGACTATGTTGAAGAATGCAAGCTGAGACACAAGCATGCGAGCTCTGTAGAGGACTACAGGGGTGTGAGGGGGGTGGGTGCATTTTAGCTGACTCAAATGAACCCCTGCGAGTAAAACAGGATAGATTTTCCTAAAGTAATAATTCAAATATTATGAGTTTTTGGCTATTTACAAGACCAGTTCCAGTGTAAACATCTATAGTAAATGGGTAAGATCTATATAAAATACAAAAGATCATAAAAATTAGAAAGCAAACTATAACAGTTCAGTAGACTGGAGCATAATTTTAATAAACAAGATTGCAGATCTGATCAGTCTGGATGGATCAATTTATCAGCCTTGCTATAGGACCTCCAGCCTCTTTCTCAAGTGTGGGTCAAAATGGGTGAGATACAGGCATGGGTAGAGTTGTTGAAATTCATTATACCATAGAATTGGAAATATCACCTTTAGCAGGGAGAGAGGACACATTTATTACTTGTTTAAGGGAAAAAGAAATCTGTCCAGTTATGCCTGTCTACTTACATGCCTCTTAGAACTTTCATGGACCCCACTGATGTAAGGGGCAAGCAATCATCTCCAGTCACTTCTGTCTCGCCAGTGACAACGCTACACAGTTCTGTTTCTAGTTCCATACATCTTCCTTCAAAGAAAGGCTTTTCATAAATAACAACCTATAATAGAAATGAGATAGACCAGTAATTTGTAAGAAGTTAAATATCTCAACAGTTAAACATGAAATCAGTCATTTAATATCACTAAGTCCTGGAACACAAACTAAAATTTTCTAATCGTATTTTTAAAAAGTAACTAAGTAACAACATTTAGTTGCTATAGTAATATAGTAAAAAAATAATATAGTAAAAAATAATATAGTAAAAAATAATAGAGTAAAAAAATAAACAACAACAACAACAAAGAGCACGAGGTTAGGCTGGCGATATAGCTTAGTTGGTAGAGTGCTTGCCTTGCATGCACAAGGCCCTGGGTTTGATCCCTAGCTCCACACACACACAAAAAAGCACTAGGTCTTTTTTTTTTTTCTTTTTTTCCTGATGTGAAATAGCTCAGAGCCAGAGCATAAAAGAGTTTGTAAATCATTGGTTTTTGTTCAATGTTGAGAACTGATATGTGGAACTTTGCTTAGGACAAACTGAGGAATCAGAATTCTAAAGTGGCTTTACACTTTTATAAATCTGTACCATCAAAGTATGTGGCATAGATGTGGGAAATAGGAATAACAGAACATTTGGGAGTAGGGAAAACTTGTCTTGAAAAAGTTTCTTCTTGGCTAACTGGCAAGTAGCAACAGGCCCTGCAATTAGTAAATACAACCAAAAATTATACATTGAATACAACAACGAACCTTTTGAGCCATGGCTACACATACAGTTAATGATAATTGTGTCATTAGCAGCATTTTCCACCCTGAAGGATGGCACATGTAAGTTGGCACATCTTCCTTTGGGGGCAACTATATATGACGGAGCTTTATATGTGAAGTCACACAAGCAATATCTTCATGGAGATGATGTGGAATCACTCACACACACCACATACACACACACACACACATCACACACACACTTACCTTCGGATCTGTTGGGAATTCAACTTTACGGCCACCCTGAAAAGAAAAATAACATAGAAAAATGATTTTTCATTGCTGCCTTACCATTTTATATTAGAAGCATACTCATAAAAGCTGAACCTCATAGTGTGACTGCATTCCAGTTTGTTTTAATGTGCGTGAGCCAGTGCTAAAATTACCAACAATGCAATGAGGGCACAGGAACACAGCTTAGAACAGACTCACACAGTGGTCTCTATGTTCAATGTGCACATAAAGTGTATTTTTGTTTTTATTTAACTGAGAAAATTTCTTATTAAGAAAAATCTGTATTTCTCACTTCTCTTGAAAAACAATCCGAAGATCTGACCTCTCTGGACCTAAACTCGCACGAGCAACAACCTTAACCTTCTGCACTTCTTGATCCTGCACGAAGTTCAACCTTCAGCAGGACGCAGGCTGGGGTTTGCTCAACCACCACTCCCTGTGGTTGAACTACCAGCCAGCCTCACCCATTTCTATTTCCTGCCTGGCCATTGGAGGCATTTGATTTTGCAAACTTCCACCTACAAAACTGTCAAAGTTCATATGAGAAGATCTGGAGGATTCTTGAAATTATAAGATAAACTATTAGATTAAATTTAAAAAATCCCAGCCAGGCATGGTGGCACACACCTATATGTAATCCCAATAACTTGGGAGGCTGAGGCAGGAGGTTCACAGGTTTGAGTCCCACCACAAACATTTAGTGAACATCTACAACACAGCACACACTGTATCTCATGAGGGGACAAGAGAGTCATGGCTAAACCTACAATCCCTCCCAAGCAGAAGAGACAAAGACTAAGGCAAAATACAAGGTTAAGGTAAAGGAAATATAAGGCTAAGGCAAATCTTTAGGAGGACAACTCTCATTGGGATATCCAGCCCCAGGCTCTCCCTGCCCAAGTGCCACCCAGCTGAATCTCCTGTCAGAACTGGCTTGTGCTTAGAGTGTCCTGCCCTTTCAGAGATCTGCACCCTGGCTCACACAGTGCATTCTCTGCCACCTCGACCTATAATAATCCTGCTCATGGTTTAAGACTCAACCTGATTTATCATGAAGCTTCCCTAATTCTCTCCCTTCTCTGACACATCAGCCACAAGTTGGAATTTTATTTATCTTTCCTCTGGTTTTTCTATGCATGTTCAACCCTTAACTTCCTTCACTTTCTACATCAGGCTGATGATGCTCTGCATACACATTTGCAGCTCTGCAAGGCTGAGGATGCCTTGAAGGCAAAAGACACAGTCTTATGGACTTTTTAATCTGTAGCACCTAGTAAGTTATCATTTCTATTATTTCTATCCAGCAGTAGGTCCCATCCACTACAGACTTGTTTTTAAGCCAGCTTGTTGCTTCAACATCACATCCTATGAATTATCAATGTCAAGCTGACAGAGAGTCACCACCTTCAAGAACACCACATTTGGGGCTGGGGTTATGGCGCAGTGGTAGCGTGCTCGCCTAGCACGCATGAGGCACTGGGTTCGATCCTCAGCACCACATAAGAATAAAATAAAGATATTCTGTCTACCTACAACTAAAAAATAAATATATTTTTTTAAAAAAAAAGGACACCACATTCGATTTTTACCATTTTCAGAGGCCGCATGGATCCAATGTATGCTTCCTCCGTATCCCAGAAGGATAAGTCAGGGTATTCCCCAGGTTCCAAGATGAAAGGGACACCTTGAAATCCAGGTTCTTCATAAATCAGCCATCTAAATAAACACCAGGGAAGGAAAGAAACAGACAACTCATTGTGTATTTCAATTTTTCCTCTCTGGTACAAAGGGCTCCAGTGACAATTGGGAAAAGGAACAGAGGATGTGGCTCCATATGACATGCAGTTGCACTTAGCTGTTAGTATCAGGAGGAGCAAGTTGTGCTATTTCCCCTTTCTGATCTCCAATCTTTTTCCTTGGCTGGCTCTCTCTACTTACTTTTTTAAAAATATTTTTTAGTTGTCAATGAACTTTTATTTTATTTATTTATACATGGTGCTGATGATCGAACCCAGTACCTCACACATGTGAGGCAAGTACGCTACCACTGAGCCACAACCCCAGCCCCCTCTCTGCTTATTTTTAATTCATATGATTAATTGCTTCTAACTGTAAACATCTCTATTACTTCCAAGTAATAAAAGTGGTTCTCTTTTTGCACTGTATTTGGAGAGGCCCTCTTGGGAAATGTCAAGGCCTCTTTCAAAAGGAAACACCTCATTTGTAATCGAAGACTAGGGTGTGCCACCTAATCATTTTTCATGGTGTCAAAATTAATACTAGCTAACATCCCCCTCGAGCTCACAAGGAGTGCTACCCAGAATTTCATCTAATCCTACAACAATGCTACAGGAAGGAATAATTTTGTCCCTATTTTACAGATGAGGTTAAGTAAACCACCCCAGGCCATACAGCTGTAAGTGCCAAAAGCAGGGCTGATCAAAGCTGACTCCAGAACCAGGCTCCTAATTATTTTTTTTTATGGCATTTTTTTTGCTCATCGCAGAGAGTGCACCAAACACAATTTACTCTTTTCACAGTTACTTAGGATCATCACCATGAGCATACTTAATGCACAGTGATGTCCGCCGGGGCTCTGAAGGTCTACAGGGCTGCTTGTTCTCAGGCTGCAAAGCTTTTGGAGTTCTTGGTTCTGATTTTAATGACTGTACAATACCACACCCTTCTATCAAGCTTGTCAGCTGTCACTTCTGCTTTAGTCAGGGAACCGGAGGCCCCACCCTGCTCTCCTGTGCTAAAAGCAGGAAACCATAAAACCACGCCTGTTAGAACTGCCTCTAAAGACTTCAAGGTCAGCCGGGCGCGGTGGCTCAAGCCTGTAATCCCAGCACTTAGGGAGGCTGAGACAGGAGAATCGTGAGTTCAAAGCCAGCCTCAGCAATGGCGAGGCTCTAAGCAACTCAGTGAGACCCTGTCTCTACATAAAACACAAAATAGGGCTGGGGATGTAGCTCAGTGGTCGAGTACCCCTGAGTTCAATCCCAAGTACCAAAAACAAAAACAAAAAAACAAGACTTCAAGTTCTAGTAAATTTGCTCATTCCAGGCAAGGCTCTGGGAAGGTGAGGCTGCTGGAGAAATGACTTTTAGATGAAAGGTGTTAAGGTACTTCTTCATGAACCTATACTCCTTGGAGGTCACTTAAACTGTCCAATCTGTTAGTGGGGTTAAAATGCCTGGCTGTGGTCCTCCACCAGTTATAACCCCCCTGACACCATCAACAACAGGATGACCCAAAATGAAATCTTCTACCAGCAAATTGGGTCTCTCAGCTTTTCTCTTCATTGCAATTTGGGCTTAAGGCATAATTTTTAGTGATGGTTTTTGTTAAAGATTCTCCTTGGTAAATCAGTAACTTCTTTAGACTCACTAATTACACAGAGATTTACAACTAGAATCCTATCCAACACTTGCCAACACACACCAAGAAATGTTGGGAAGCCACGGCTGGTTTACTAGTGGGGTCAAAGCTAAACTACAGTGTCAGAAGTCAGGAAAAGAGCAGATGTGGGAATGAGCTGGGCTGGGAGTGGGCATGAATGAGGGAGCTTCTGAGGTGGTAGAATATTCTATTTCTTGATTTGGTGATGGTTATACTTATGTATCCATTTTGTGAAAATTCACTTAGCTTATGCACTTATGTGTATCTTTTTGTACAAATGTTATACTTCAGAATAAATCAATTGAAGGAAAAACAAGGCAGGCTTTTCTTTGTAATACCACTGTAATGCCCCTAGACCACATGCAAACAGAGGCTAAGAAGGGGATATTTTCAACCTCCTTATGTTTAAAGCATGACCATTCAGGATGCATTAAGTATTTTTTGGAGTTCAAAGCTGCACGTGGATTCTGTGCCTTAACTACTGAGAGTTGTGCAATAAATTTTGTTATTATGCTAACAAGATAAAGCCTTCAGAGTCCAGCTCCTTTACAAGTGAACAGGCTTAATTTTTCATAAACAGGATGTGTGGCTCATGAACCATTCTGAAATTTTGAAATGATATTTACCCAAGCATCCTTTTTACTAGGTCTTTCCTTCTAGTATTTTTGAGTTCTGAAGGAATTTATTCATCTGAAACTAAAATTTCATCTTCCTTGGAAGCATGTGGGGAAGTCATATAACATTTACAGAAGGAAGGCAATTAGAGGTAGAGGAGAAATTGCTAAAAAAAAAAAAAAAATCAAAGACACAAACTGTTATATTTGAAAAGGCCTCATTCTAAGGGCACTACTTCCTTGGCAAGGCAGCCTGCTGGGTAACTCAAATAGACGTTTATGACACAGTATGATTCATTCTGTTCCAACAAGATACAGTATTCATGAGGCTATAAGGAGAGGGGAAATTATCTTCAGGCAATGTTATTTCAGTTTCTAAAGGTACTCTTTCTCTTTTCCTGTGCACTTAGGTAATAAGCTTTTTCCAATATACAGAAAGAAATACCACTTGATAGTTGTGCTTAAACTGTGCAACTATAAAGCATGAGCTTCTTTTTTAACAAACATATATGTATGCAAATGTATTAATGACAAATACATATGGATGTTGCTGAAGTAATAAGGATAGTCATTCGTATGCATATAAAAAATAGCTGTGCAATTATTCTTTTAGAAATACCCTTTGAGTTATCTAAGAAAAGAATTGGTCCTGTCTTATCCACTTGTTCTTAAACAAGTAACTTGAAAATACCACCTAGGAGGCAAAGCTGAACTTACAGCATTTCTAGCTGAATCCTAAGACATGGCTGAACATAGCCTTGGCCATTTATAGAAACCAACTGGATACTTGAAAGATTAAATATGAATGTGCCAAGCTTGAGATTATTCAAAAGAAGATGGGCTATGAATCTCAAAGGAAAAACACAAATTCTCTAATACAGCCAGCCTAAGTTCTTTAAAAAGTCAGTGGCAAGGGAAATAGATGGGGTACTTCAGAGATTAAAAGAGACTTACAGAGACAGGACAGTCAAACATACTTATATGAACCTTGACTGAATCCTGATTTTTTAAAAAGAATTTAGCCTTTATTATTTATTTATTTATTTTTATGTGGTGCTGAGGATCGAACCCAGTGTCTCACTTGTGCTAGGCAAGCATTGTACCATTGTACCCAGCCCTGAATCCTGATTTTAAAAAAATAAAATAAAACAACTCTATAAAAGACATTGCTGAGGTCATTGGGAAAACGTGGTTATGGCCATATATTACGTATTATCACAGACATGGTGCTAATTTTCTTAGCTAGACAAGGTTAGCTAGACAGGAGAATGTCATTATAAAGAGATTCAGGCTGAAGCCAATACATGTGCAGGGACATGATAGCTGCAACTTACTGTCAAGTGCTCAGAAAAAGATAACATGAATACGGCAAAATACCACCCATCATTGAATCTGGTTAATGGTAAGTAGCTGTTTATTGAACCATTCTTTCTACTTGTATGTATGTTTGAAAGCCTTTGCAATAAAAATTGGGCTCTGAGGGCTGGGGATGTAGTTAAGTGGTAAAGTGCTTGCTAAGCATGCATGAGGCCTTGGGCTCCATCCTGAGTATCACCAAAACAGAAAAATTGTGCTTCAATATGGTATACTCCACAATGAAATATACACAAGGACTATTACATAATAATAAAAAGAACAAAATGGAGATATGCTTGTCAATATGGGTAATCTTAAGAGAGAGGTTAGGTATGAGAATCAGGAGCTGGAACCAGGGCGGGTGACAATTTTCTGCCACAGTGCTAATAATGGTCTAAGTCATGGTTTGGCTGGTGGGCCCATGGGGGCTTATTTCATTATTAGCCTATATCATTCATGTTTGTGTGTGTGTGTGTGTGTGTGTGTGTGTGTGTGTGTTATTCTTCAGTATATATCAATTATTTCATAGTAAAAATGATCTAAGAATGGCCAGTGAAAAATTGCCCCTTCACTTCAGAATATCTGTATTCTAGTACAAATTCTGTTAACAACCAACCTTAGTCTGGAGAAAGTGACCAAAGTGTGTTTTCCTTGCTTAAATGATGGCATTAGACCAGATGCTATATTCTCTATGACATTCTAAAGTTCTTTGTTTTTATTAGAAACACGCCAAAAATAAGTGTGTGGGAGATGCATATGTGTAAGTATAAATGGTGTGTATGTATAAATGGTATGTGCGTGTGTGTGTATGGTGTGTAGTGGATGTGTGTGTGCATGTTTGTGTGTGTGTATGCATATGCATACCTTCACCTCTGGTGGGTGCCGATTGGCCAACTGCTTATAATAAGAGTTTAAAAACAAATTACTCTCAGCAGAAATATGGAAGGCAACTTTAGTTAGGAATTACTCATTTCCTTAAATAAGAATTTGGCAAGACAATTAATATTCTTGTTTTGTGTATGTGCAGAAGAGCTTAATCTAGAGTGAATCTAGGAAAGAATCCTCCATAGCAAAGACTTCTCTTACTCCAGCTCAGGGCACTGGTGCATGAATAGAGGCAAAATGAACTTTATATTTCAGTTAAATCCTCTTTATCCACTCAGACTCTCCTTGGAGCTTTGTCAAAGTACTAATAATGTCTGTCTTACAAGTTCAGCAAGCCCATGCTTTTTTTTTTTTTTTTGGTACCGGGGATTGAACTCAGGGGTACTCAACCACTGAGCCACATCCCCAGTCCTATTTTGTGTTTTATGTAGAGACAGGCTCTCACTGAGTTGCTTAGCGCCTCGCCATTGCTAAGGCTGGCTTTGAACTCGCGATTCTCCTGTCTCAGCCTCCCAAAGTGCTGGGATTACAGGCGTGTGCCACTGCACTCGGCAAGCCCAAGCTTTTAACTGACATCTAAGGCAGCTTTCATGATACTAATGATACAAAGGTGAACAGCTAGAAAAAAGATGTTCAACACCATGAAAACCCATCATAGATAAGCTAGAACAGGTTTGTAACTAGCACCCAGGAGGCAAAGCTAACCTTATTGCAAAGGTAAAAGAAGTTATTTAAGTGTAGCTCAATGTGTTCCAACATAACCCAGGCTTGAGTCATAAAACGTTCCAGACATTGAGATTAAAATCTTATGGCAAACGTCCTTTTCATTCTTTCCTTAGGAAAATGACATTGCTCAACATCAATGCTTTGGGGAGGGGGAAATGTATAGATTCATTTGATGAGAAAAATTAAAGACAGCAAGACATGAAGGTGTTTTCTTTTGCTTAGATTCCCACTTTTCCTCCTAATCTCTAAATACAAAATTGCTGAAAGCTTCCCTGGCACCTCTTAGCTGAACTACACTCAGTCCTCAAGTCTGAACTCATCCTGTGCCTGGTTTGAACACCTTCTCCATGCTGAGGATTCCTAAGGTTGATCTGCAGCCTCTCCCCTGAACTCCAACCTCATGTACTCAATCAACTTCCTGCCCTTTTATGTGAACATGGACTTGGCATTTCACACATACAGTTGTTCAAAACTAACTCATGAATTGCACCTTTCCTCCCAACGTGCTCCTGCAAATCTTATCCATCTCAGTACATGCTGGGGTTCCAAACCCAGGACGTTTCTCAACCCCTCTTATCCCACGTACAATCTGTCAGCAACTGCTATCAGTTCTATCTTCAAAAATGCACCAAAATATGCCCATTTCCCACAAATCATATTATTTAAGCCACCATCACCTCTTGCCTGTATGATTACAATTGCTTCCTAATTGGTTTCTTTCTTGCCACTCTACCCTCTTCACAGTCTATTTCTACTCAGCAACCAGAGTAATCATTCTAAAATAACAAGTTGATCAAAATTCTCCAAGGATTTCCTGTGCCACTTAAAATAAATGTCAATTCCTTCCCTGAGGCCTAAAAGGTTTGCCATGACAAGAGGCTTCTTCCCTTGCCCTCCTCCTAGCTCAGCACCCTGGCCGCCTAGCTTGCCTTGCAGAGCTTTTGCAAAGGCTGTGCTTTCTGCCTAGGGCATCTGCTGTCCTCTCTCCTTCAGCTAACCCCATGGCAGACTCCCTCACTTCCTTTAGGTCCCTGCTTAAATATCACTAAGACCTTTCTTCACTACCTTATCTAAAATGGCATTGTTCCTGCCCTTCTCTGTAATATGTTTCTTGTAGCCCTAACCATCGGACACATTACACACTTATTTGTGTTTGTCTGGTCCTACTAGATGGACAGCTCCATGAGAGTAGGGACATCCAATGGGAAGTCACACTTCCTATTAAGTTACCTAGAAGTTTTTAGTTCCTGATTTCTGAAAAACAAAAATCAGACTTTAAAATCTCTAATTTACCCAGTTGATACTTTCTGCAAAATCAAATCATTATTCCAAGATAAGAAAAATAGTAAACCAATACTTTTAGTAATCAACAGGACGTAAACAACATGATGAAGCACTGCCTTATCACTTACTGTAGAGCTATTCTCTATCACTTTACAGGAGAGACATGTCTTATTAACAAACACTCTACACATTCAATGAATATGTAAATGTTTCTAAATGATATGTATTATCACTGAAATAATATCTTATACATATTAGAAAGCATAAACAAAAATAAAATCCTTTTTTTCTGTCTTCACATTTCTTTATTGGTGCATTGTAGTTGTAAATAATGGTAGGATCTGTTGTTACATAGTAGTACATGCACACGACAAAAACAAAATCTTAAAAGGAGATTTTAAATATAATATAAAGCAGTTTTGGTGCCCCCCCTCCCCCCACATCTCAGTGGATGCCTTTCACATGCCCTGGGCTGTGTACTCCACTTTATGTGAATTCTTTTGTTTGTTTTTATGGTGCTGGGGATTGAAACCAGAGCCTCATGTGTGCTCTGCTGCCTGAGCTACAGTCCCAGCCCTATGTCTTCCACTTTATTTTTCTTCTCTTTTTTAAAAATTTGTTTTTCTTAGATATACATGACAGCATGGTGAATTTTGGCATATTATCCATACATGGAGTATAACTTATTCTAATTAGGATCCCATTCTTGTGATTGAACATGATGTGGAGTTACACTGGTCATGTATTCATATGCGAACTTAGGAAAGTTATATCCAGTTCATTCCACTGTCTTTCCTATTCCCATCCCTTCTCCCTTTTCTTCATTCCCCTTTCTCTAATCCATTAAATTTCTATTCTTCCCTCCCCACTGTCCTCCACTTTAGAGACCACATACTTTACTGCTACAGTCTGTACTTTTTGTCCTAATTTCTCCCCTGAGATATTCCCATTTCCTTCAAAATATTCTTACACTTTCCTGTGATTTGTGACAACATCCTAGAGGCTTTCAACAGCATTGTGTGAAAATGTGAAAGGAAGTACCCTGTGTATTGGCTTCCATCCCACCTGAACTATGGGAGTACAGGCTTCATATCACCTCCTTTGAATTACCGTGAGGGTATATTTGCTGCTCAGCTTTGAATGCATCCTTCACATCTTCTGATGTGAAGGAAAAAGACCTACATTAAAAATCCAAGTCAGCCGGGCATGGTGGTGCAAGCCTGTAATCCCAGCACTTAGGGAGGCTGAGACAGGAGGATCACAAGTTCAAAGCCAGCCTAAGCAACGGCGAGGCACTAAGCAACTCAGTGAGACCCTGTCTCTACTTCAAAAAAAAAAAATAGGGCTGGGAATGTGGCTCAGTAGTCGAGTGCCCCTGAGTTCAATCCCTAGTACTAAAAAAAAAAAAAAAAAAAATCCATTGTCCTCCACACTTCTCTAACAAACTGTTATTGTTTATAAGAGAGGTGAGTCATAGTAACACAGGTGCAAAACAATCAAGACTTCATGTATTGTATTAAAAATACCTTTTAGTCAATAATTACCTAGCAAGACAACAAATCAGAAACCAAATATCTCTAGTATTCTCTCTGGTAATACATGCACAAAAATAGACTCACTGAAACTATATTTGAAATACAGTACTTACGTGCCCCAATGCACTTTAATGGAACATGTCTTCTGCATGACACCAAATCCTTGAATTTCTTCAGTGTCATCAAAGTAGGAATTTAGGAGTCCTAACCCCTCTGGTTCAGTAAATAAGTCAATTTGACTAATTCTGTAATCCTGAAAATAATACATACACATATATAATACACATACAACAATTACACCATGTATTTAACTGTGCACTAAGCTTGTTCTTCTTTATTCTTGCAGCCAATTAAAATAAGCTTTAAATGTATGTTTACATTTCGTGGGGCACCTGCCATTTTATCCCTATCCAGTTTATACCCATGACTTCATAAGATGCCTCTTTCAGGGTAGACACACTACTTTAGTTCATATATCTTAGTATTACATTCAAAAAGATCAGAAATGCAGCCGGGCGCGGTGGCGCAAGCCTGTAATCCCAGCACTTAGGGAGGCTGAGACAGGAGAATCTCGAGTTCAAAGGCAACCTCAGCAATGGCAAGGCACTAAGCAACTCAGTGAGACCCTGTCTCTACATAAAACACAAAATAGGGCTGGGGATGTGGCTCAGTGGTCGAGTGCCCCTGAGTTCAATCCCTGGTACCAAAAAAAAAAAAAAAAAAAAAAAAGATCAGAAATGCATTTTATTAGCATTCTAGAACATCATTCTCACATTTTCTCTTGGTTTTCTTTGGTCACAGGAGTTCTGGCTACTTTGCTTAGAGGCTACTCTCCAAGTCTAGATATCCTGGGCTATAGAATGGTTGCCCTTCTCTTCCTCAACTATTGTTTTGTGACCACAAAACCAATGGGGTAACTCTCCATGACTGTGACTAGACCACTATGATGTTGGTTTGGTATAAAATGTAAAGCCAAAACCCATATTCATGCTGATTTATGAATCTCCATGTCATTTAACAATGTCATTTAACAATGACACTTAGGTCATTGTTCCATGCCCTGAATAGCCAGAGTCCATCAAATACTCTTCAAGGGCCTCTCCTGGTGGAGCATAGTAATCAAATACTTATCAAATCTCTTCTAGGATACTGAGCTATGTGAACTATAATATAGAATAAATATTACCATTTGGGTCAGTTCAAGTGAGGCTCTTCCAAACATTAACAAAATGAGAAATTCATGAACTAAAATGGTAACCCTCTTAAATGTGTTATGATATGTTTCATGTTTCAAGAAACCATGCACACAATCTGTTAAAAAAAATGTGTTCCTGCCTTTCAACATGATATAATTGAGAACGATTTAACCCCAGGAAATAAATCAGAAATTATAAATTGTTAAACAAAAAAGTTTACACATCATTATTTAAAATAGTAAAGAAAAGAAAACCTAGAAACAATTTCAAGATCCACTGAAAGAGGAAATAATAAATGATGGCATCTAACTTATGTACTAAATGATAAATAATATATCATTTCAATGAGATATAATATTTGGCTAAACCTCAAACCACGTAGCAACATGAAAAGCATTTGCTATAGTAAGTCTGTTGTTATCAGACCAAACGGGTAAACTTTCTTTACCCCACGTTTCTAAATGCACCCAAATTCTCACCCCACCAGATTCCAGTGCCACCTCCAGTTCTAAGTCATTAAGCAATGTTACCCATGGGAGTGTGATCTTAGGAAAATGGAAATGGAGACAGAGAAAAGACTGAGAATTATGGTATACGTGGAAAAAGCAGAACACCACACTTGTATGAGGATTACAACTACAGAAGGAACAGATGAGAATATGACAAGCAAAGGGTACAGAATGCAAAACTGTGAAGGGAGAAGACATGTTATGAGGATGGGTTTCAGATATTTTTAAACAAGGCTTTATTACCAATGTGCAATAAATGAAAATGTAGATAAAATATTCCATTGATGAGGACATTTTGAAATAGAGTTCTTCACATATAATGTACAACTTATCACTTTTTGTACTTTAAGCAATTAAGAGACAAATTATTTAGAATACCAATTACCATTTAAGTCACTCAGAAATGGGAGCTATTTTCCTCTGCCAAAAATTGTTGCTTGTTCTAATTTTGGAGCCTTCTATTGCACTTCATGACACCCACCTCTATCATACAAACTTGGGATTTAATTTTCCACTTGGAAGACCCATGAATCACATTTTTTAAAATTCCATGAGCAAAGAAAGATGTTGATTACACCTTGCACATCAATGAATAACAAATGAAGAAATTTTATCCAATCCATAAAGTGGCCTCAAATATCTCAGATAACAGTTCTTAAATCTACATAAAACCCCAGAGCTGAACAATCAACTGAATTATTTCTGGATTATGTTTCCAAAATACAATATCTGTAAACTACTCAAGGTAATCAGAAATCATGCAATGGCTGAAAAGACTAAGTAAAGGAAAAAACATCTGTTTACACAGAACTTATTACAACCAGGTTACTACAAAAAGTCCATTTGGAAGATGGGAATAGGGGTTCAGAGGTGAAAATTTGTCTTAAGAGTTTATTGTGGAAAAACAAATCTAACCAACTGAAAAGTTTTCTAATTCATTTAAAATGTACAAATACTTAAGTTATAGAACATATATAAGGTACCAACTATTTTCCCCAATCACTTATTTCATAAAATGAATACTTCCTCAAAGTAAGAATCAATAAACATTCTTTCAATAAATATTTGCTGAAAGAAGGAAATTCAGATTTACCATAACCTACCTGGACCACGTGTCTGATTGAACCAATCACTACAGGCTTATCAGACTCTGCCTCCTCATTTCTTTCCAAAATATCTTCTATACCCCAGAGACCAGAAAGTTCCAATTCACCTTCTTCTAAGGGGATGGAATGTCCTTCAAAATTTGGTTTCTCATACAAAATCCAACTAAGAATAAAACAGCAAAACCATTAGCTAGTCTTGGTGAGAGAGGTTTTAATTCTAAATTAATCTGGTGTATATATATATAAATAATATATATACACCAGATTAATTTATTATTATTTTTATCATCATCATCATCATTATTATATCAGTGACCAATTTTCTATCAACTAAAATGGCACAAACCCTCCCTAAAACCAACTTTACTGGGTATAATGTAGCTTCTGATAATTCAAGAACAATATCAGGATCTTTGGGAAATTGTGGGTTATCACTATAAACATTATAGGGCTACCAACATTCTATGGAATCACCAGTTAATGGAGACTTACGAATGATATGTCAGACAAAGGAATTTTACCATATATTAGAGTCAAATCAATGAATGTTAATACAAAAGACCATATGCATGCTAATGGAAAAAGCATCTTATAACTATTCTTCCCAAAAAACTTCATGTGGATATATGACAGTTCTGCTCTTAAGTGTTTATACTTTCAAGAAAAGAAATAAGCTAATAAGATGGGTGCAGTGGCGCACACCTGTAATCCCAGCAGCTCAGGAGGCTGAGTCTGGAGGATCAAGAGTTCAAAGCCAGCCTCAGCAAAAGTGAGGCATTGAGCAACTCAGTGAGATCCTGTCTCTAAATAAAATACAAAATAGGGCTGGAGATGTGGCTTGGCGGACAAGTACCCCTGAGTTCAATCCCTGGTACCAAAAAAAGAAAAAAGAAAGAAGCCAACAAAATCTGCAAAAGAAAAAGAAAAAAAAAAGTACAGTTCTATTAAAAACAAAACTTACGCAAAATTTCTTTTACTACAATTTTAAGTCTTCAAATTTAAGAATGAAAGAAAATTTCATTTTTCTAATGAATATATTGAATACATAGAAAAATATATTAAAGAATAAAATGGAGACCAAAAGCAAAGCTTACTAATTTTTTAAACCACAAAATAGAGCTCTACCTTCTTTATTTCAAACAAGTTTATAAATAGGTAGCAAAGATTAGTATGCCAGATCAGTGATTTTTTTAAGTTGCTTTCTATTCAACTTCTGTGCATGTGCAAGAGGCAATTAAAATGGTAAAAAAATTTTAGAAACCATCAAAATGTTTATATTCTCACTAGTCTCTTTACTTAAAACTATTTTTGTCAAAAAATTATAAATTAAATTTTAGTTAAATTCACTAAACTATCGTGTATTTCTTTAAAGTCACATGTGGCCCAACAATATGATTAGTGTATGCATTTTGGATTTGTGGGGAGGACCTGAAATCAGGGGCACTCTACCACTGAGCCACACTGCCAGCCCTTTTTAGTTTATTTTGAAACAGAGTCTTGATAAGTTGCCCAGACTGGTCTCAAACTTTCAAACCTCTGTCTCAGCCTCCCAGTTCTCTGGGATCATAGGTGTGCACCACCACCCACAATTGATTAGTGCAATTCTTATCAACCTCATCTAAAACTCATCAGCTAAAAATATATTATGGGCTCTGATGTATGATTAACCTGAAGTAATGTTGTGTGGGATATGCGTTCTGCATTTTCCTAATTTTTCTACAATAAATATGTATCACTCTTATAATCAGAAACATGTTAACCATATTTCTTAAATACAAATTCCTTATCTTATCATACATAGTATTTTCTGATTTTACACTGATGAAAACACAATCATAAATAAGTACTGAGGACCAAAAAGGTGCTCAAGAAGGTAAAACACACAGGCTGTAAGTCAGGAAGGCCAAGGGTCACTCTTACCATCCTCTAACGACTTTCACAAGTACTATTGGAGAGAGGCTCCAAGAACTGCAATCCTGAATGTCACCGAAAACTTCAATGCACTTGTCCGAGACATCAGGCTCACTGAATATCACGACCTACAAGAAAATGGAAGTGGTAGTCCTTTGCCTGTCAGATCAAGATAAAATCTAGACTAGAAAGAGAAAATAATCTTACCTTTCCAGGTCGGGGATTGAGTTTATTTTGAATACTTCCTCTTAGTGTCTGTAATCAGATAATTAAAAACACAACAAATAATTACAACTTTACATAACAGTCCTTTTTTCCACCTATAATTCTTTAAGATCATATTTACCTCATGGTTTAACAGTTTTAAAACATGTCCATCTTTATGCCAAATTTGTATTAAAACTCTAAGTTTATACTATTAAGAGCTTCCCCTAGCTGGGCTCAGTGGCGCACGCCTATAATCCCAGTGGCTCAGGAGACTGAGGCAGGAGGAGCACAAGTTCAAAGCCAGCCTCAGCAACTGAGTGAGGTCCTAAGGGACTCAGTGAGACCTTGTCTCTAAATAAAATATAAAATAAGGCTGGGGCAGCCAGGTGCGGTGGCGCAAGCCTGTAATCCCAGCACTTAGGGAGGCTGAGACAGGAGAATCGTGAGTTCAAAACCGGCCTCAGCAACAGCGAGGCGCTAAGCAACTCAGTGAGACCCTGTCTCTACATAAAACACAAAATAGGGCTGGTGATGTGGCTCAGTGGTTGAGTGCCCCTGAGTTCAATCTCCAGTACCAAAAAAAATAGGGATGGGGCTGGGGCTCAGTGGTTAAACCCCTGAGTTCAATCCCCAATATCAAAAAAAAAAAAAAAAAAAAAAAAATAGAGCTTCCCCCACTCCCAACTGTATTTGCCATTTCAATTTCTCTTCAATTAAATGTCTAGGATATTTCCACCAATTCTACAAAATTCAGGGCCCAAAATTCACACCTATGTTTTATGTCAATTTACAGAATAAGAACCAATTGAGAGATTCTAATTCAGCTCATCTCCATGTAATCTCAAATACATAAAAAGAAATTAGAATGTACTATCACTTACCTAGAAAGAGCTGAGTCAGTTTTATATATTCAGACACCTTCTACCAGAATCTGTAAATATTGTGTTTTCATAGTAACATCTACTACTCTAAATAAAATGAGTATGGCATATTTCACAGTGTACACTGCACATGGTTAAATATATCCCCCCTTTCTGATGGACAAAATACATTTTTATATGACTTTGAAACTAATTATTTTCAAGATCATCTGACAAAATGAATAAAATCAGTAACATATAAGATAATAAAAATAATAATTATACATGTAAAAGTATTACAAAACGTGAAATACTTCCAATGCTAACCAGGATGTTTCTTCTAAGATCTGTCTTTGATCTGACTGCTCTTATATCGTACGAAAGTGGGATCTGTCCACAAGATCACAGGAAAGTCCCACTGGAGCATTATTACAAATCAAAATGTCATACACTTATGTATTTACATGCAAATATTAGAAGTGGACAAGCTAAAGGAAATACGTACAATTTAAAGCAAAATTCAAGCAAAACATTAGAATAGTTCTATAGTCAACAAAGACTAGGACCTGTACAATTTTTTTTTTTACAAAAATCATAAAAAGCCCTGGAAAAAAATACAGAGCATTTTGTTTCTCCTTTTTACTCCATCTGATTGAATTTTCATAAAGAAATTTTGTATATTCTATTGTCAGACATGTCAGATTGTAGTCAAACAACAGAAGTGATCTAAGAATAATTCTAAAAGAACAAAGTCATAATGACTAGGAACTACACTAGCAGAAATTTTGTTCTTTTTTTTTTTTTTTTGGTACGGGGATTGAACTCAGGGGTACTCGACCACTGAGCCCCATCCTCAGCCCTATTTTGTATTTTATTTAGAGACAGGGTCTCACTGAGTTGCTTAGCGCCTTGCCATTGCTGAGGCTGGCTTTGAACTCACAATTCTCCTGCTTCAGCCTCCCAAAGTGCTGGGATTATAGGTGTGTGCCACTGCACCCCGCAGAATTTTGTTCTTGAGAGCAATAGTTAAAATCTTATGATTTCTAGCCGGGTGTGGTGGCTCATGCTTGTAATCCCAGCACTTTGGGAGGCTGAGACAGGAGGATCGTGAGTTCAAAGCCAGCCGCAGCAACGGTGAGGTGCTAAGTAACTCAGTGAGACCCTGTCTCTACTTAAAACACAAAAAATAGAGCTGGGGATGTGGCTCAGTGGTTGAGTGACCCTGAGTTCAATCCCCAGTACCAAAAAAAAAAAAAAATCTTATGATTTCTGACTGTTGTAGGCAAATTCAGTGCTCAAAGTATGATCTAGATGTCCCTAGTGAGTCCCCAAGATCCTTTCAGGATGTCCATGAGGTCAGAGCTATTTTCACAATAAGAAGAGGCAATCCCCCCTTTCCATCTCTCTTTCTCAGAAGTGTGCAGAGGAGGTACAAGGCGCTGTGATGTGTGACAACACATTGCTTTGAAGGTTAAGGCAACATATGCTTGTGTTTTCTGGTATTTCAATGTTTTTCTCAGTGTTAATTTCCAATATAGCAAATTTTTATAGGCACAAACCATATTTTATATAAGCTCTTTGGAGTTCTCAATAATTTTAAAATGTAAATGCATCCTAAGACCAGAAAGTCTGAAACCCATGGGTTTACAAAATCACATGTAAGAGGAGATCTGTACCACTGCTGGAAACCCATCTCTACATTTCACAAGAGCTTCCAAATCACTCTATGATGGGATTATTGCAAAAGCCAACACAACACACTGAATCATGCTGCAGTGCCTTGGCCAGAGGAGGAAGGGCCAAGGTGTTTTTTGCCTGGACAATCTGTGGTGGATCATGATCCATGCTTGCCAGGTAGCTGGCTTACAGGATGGGCCACAGGGATTCAGTTCCATTCCTGTTTATTCAGTTCCACTCTTGTTTATAGGAGAGGAAAACTGAGTTCTAAACATGATATTCTGCCTCCCTCTTTCATTGTCCTCCCTCAACTTGTGTATCAAGCTTGGTGGCAAAAAGGCACAAATTTACCTGAAAAAAACTGAGGAAAGAAAACAACTTGTGGCAGAGATGTTGCTCAGACTATACGCTTAGCATGCACGGGCTCTGGGTTTAATCACATGCACACGCATGCGCGCGCACGCACACACACACACACACACACACACACACAAAAGGAAAAAAAAGTCAGTCAGATGAAGAAGACAGAGAAATCACAGTTGTCCCTCAAAATCATATGTTGCTGCCTTTGCTATAATATTTAAGAAAAGTCCAATGTAAACCAAAATTTTTCTGCCCTAAAACTTTATAGGAAAACTAATTCCTAGTAAATGAAAACTAATTCCTAGTAAACAGAAAATGCTTTTTCAACTGCAGGGGATAAATATATTGCTACTTACAGGAAGAATAAAAGTGAAATTTCACAGCCTAAGAGAAGAAAGAAGGAAAAGCTTTCTTTGGCTGGGTAGGGCTTTCCAAATAAGGAAGCTGCTTTACAAATCTTCAGAATTCTAAGAATAGTATTGAGCATTTTTACACCGAAGAGGTAAGAAAAACTGGGGTTCTGGCTCAGTGGTAGAGCACTTCCTAGCATGTGTGAGGCACTCAGTTCAATTCTCAGCATTGCATATAAATAAATAAAGTTCACTGACAACTAAGAAAACATTAAAAAAGAGAGAGGTAAGAAAAAGTGTCTTATCTGCCTCTGAATTCTCAAAGTATCTTTTTTATACTTGTCATAATACAACATGCAAATTCACATGTGCCTTAAAATACGTAGTTTACTTGCCCTCCTAGATCATGCAATGTCTTGAGAAAACAGTCTTAGTACCTTTCTTCTTGGGCCCTGACAGTTCCTTATACATAGAAGGGTTTCAAATACACAATGAATCAAAACTACCGCACACAAACACAACCATTTTTCAAGAACAACATGAGCTGCTCATCATCCCTCTCTCCTCTAGCTTTATCAATACCCCAAATAAATGTTAGTACTTACCGTGGTATCTGACAATGACATTCCAGAAAAAGAAATGCCTGGGTCATACCGGCTTGATTTGAAAAGACCCATGAAGTCGCTATCGCTGTTTCCATGGTTTGGCAAGTTTGATTTAAGAACGCTTTCAATATGATTAGCCTTTTCCATACCATCATTGTTTTTCAGTTTGGAAAATTCTGAAAATTTCATTTCTGGCAAGTGTGGATTGCTTCGTGAATTCAGGTCTTCTTTGTTTTCCTCTTTTTGCAGGTGTTTTTCCATGTGGCTTGGACTTTTCAGATCTGAATGAGATGTATTTGATGAGTTGAAATTGAAGACCTTTAAGGAGTGGTGGGGTGGAAGACTTGGCTGCTCTTTGTCTAAGCCACAGTGCGGGGCACCCTCCGTCATGGGCTGTACCACTGAAGACCGAGACAGAGAACTGTTCTGAGAAGTGCTGAAAGAAGTGGTCATAGTGTTGACTGATGTCACAGAGGGAGAGAAGACTTTGTCTTGTGGCAAAGAAGATAACATGCTCGAGAAAAGCGCACTTTTTTCTAGCCTTGATCTCTTAACTCCACCACTGGTAATGTCCCTGTTATCTTTGTCATTTTTTTCTAAAGTGTCCTGATGTTCACTTCTTCCATTACTAGTGTTAGTGTGCAAGGACTTGAAGAAGACACTCTGCTCGGTGGATGCACGTTTGGGTCTCAGTTTGGATTTGGGGTCAAGGTTCTGCATCAAATGTAAAGCAGGTGACATTTCTGTCTGGCTTTCCTTCTTCCCCAATCCAAAGGTGAACACGTTGGGGTCAAACACCTTTTCTAAATTGTCCTCGTGAATAGGAGGCATAGCAAAGTGAGGGGCAGGAGAGTTTGGCATCCTGGCCTTCTTTTTCTTCTGCGGAACACAAACTGTGCTGTCCATATTTTTGATAATTTCTGTGAATTTTTCCATATCAGAGGAAGAATCAAATACACTATCATCACTACCAGCAGAAACATTCAAAAGACTGGTAGGGGTATCCTTGCCATTCACCATGTTTTGATCTGGCCTCTGAGGAGTTTCTGAACAATTTCTGCTGGTGGGGGAGTTGGTGGGGCTGCACTCTGCCTCTGGGTATGTTTGGCTGCCCTGACTTTCAGCCTGGATGGGCAGAGCTTTCTCATATTCTGGTGGTGTGACGTGTGGGACAGATTTTGCCACATGTTCTTCTTTGCAATGATTGTGTTTGGGTGATATGCCCAGGACTTCCTCTTGCTGGGGAGCACAACTTGCAACAGAAACCACTTCAAGTTCATTATTGTGACAACTTGGCAACTGCACTTCTTTAACTTCAGAGCTTTCTGAAATGATCTGGGAGTTCACATCCTGGGTACTCTCCACGGGAAGAACAAAGGACCTGACCTGGACAAGGACCTTAGATGGACACTCATTCACCACAGCTTCTGGGCTGTGCTCAGGGGATGAAGGAGGGTTTGTTTCTCCTCCTCCAAGTTTGGACAGGGGTATTTTCTCACTGTGATGAGACACAGGCAAAATATACCCATTATGGTTTTCTGACACTTTTAGATCAGTGCAGGCAAAATTGCTTATGGGAGCTTGAGCACATTCGTCTTTGGGAACACCCACAGGAGTGGGTCCAGGCAGAGGAAGAGAAAGCCCCTTGGATGATTCATCTTGGGGCTGTGAGTCAGGCAGTGTACCCTTGGGCTCTGGAAGTGAATCTTTGGCATCAAGAATGGCAGGGGTATTTTGTGCTGTATCAACTGTATTTTCAAGTACAGGTCTTTTGCTGTCAGCAGCCTCAGAGTTGTACTCTCCTAAAAACTTATGGTCCTTGACAGGAATCACAGCAGCAACCACTGGTTCTGAAGGACAGCCGGCATCTGTTTGCACATCTGCTCTGTCATCTTGGTTAGACTGGGGACCAAGAGCTTGACCTTTAGTGGGCTCCCCTCCTGTTTCTCTGGCTGCTGGGAGAATCTCTTCTTCAGGAAGAGTGACTTTGGTTTCTGCAGAGGGTTCCTTCAGCACCACACCATTATGGTGACTATTTGGCATTACTCTTTTTTCTGGTTGCTCCATTTCCTTGGCTTTTTTGGCTAAATTCAGCTTTGCTCTCCCAACAAATGTCTTATTAGAGGCAGGAATGTTCCTTGTGCCTCGAATGTCAGTGTGTCTTGGGCTACTGTTCACTCGTTTGTTTTCAAATAAGGAGATTTTGGTAGCAGTGTTTCCCTTATGAACTGGCTGGCTAAATGGATTGTGTTCATTTCCCAAACTGTCGGGATTCTTAGGGGTTTTCAGGTTTAGTTCCACATGTTTGGGTTTGGCAGGGCTATGAGAAAAAAGAAGTAGAGTAGTTACTGGCTCAGTTTTAAAAAGCAAACACACAAGCCATTTTATTAGAAAAGTATGAAAAGCTAGTATCTTTCTGGCATATAACATTTTTTAAATGAAACGTTTTAAGCTATCCTAAATATGTCATCGGTTATTTTTAATGCATGTTTTGCTTGCATGTTAAGAATGAGAAGATTATACAGTTAAGAAATCTAAGGGTGAGGGGTTAACAAGTTTGCTAAATACTAACATATATTAATGCTTGGCACTAAAGTCAGAAGACACCACAGGACTTGAAGAATAGTAGAACAAATTTAAGTACTTAGTGCATTCCTGTACTTAAAATACATAAATGATTTCTCCAAATATCAATGGCTTTTTCCTTAATTCTTAAAAAAACTTTAAGATTAGATTATCAAAAATGTTCATCTATTATTGAATTTTGTTCAATAATATTTTGTTCCTGTCATCCTCCCTTCATAAAAATTTTCTGATTACATTGTGCTCACTATAGGAATTTGAAAAATATTTTTATGATCATTCATAATCCTACCACTCAGAAGACACCTCTGTTAATATTTTAGTTTATTTGTCATCTTTTAAGATACACAGTTAAGTATTTTTTAATAGAGTTGAAATAATTCTGTTCATAAAGTTTGGTATTTTGTCTTTTTTTAAAAAAAGCTTAATCTTTCTGCATAAAAGTCCATCATATATTAACCATAATTTATTTACCATTAATTTGATTGTTGGTTTTGTTACCATTTACCAGGCAAAAAGTCTCCTCTCTCTCTTACATTTCTTGGGTATGACTACTCCCTAATGGAAATAATGGCTTTGAATGTACACAGTGCCTTCTTTCATAAAAACAAAATGTGCTCTGTTGGGCGTGCATTGGCTCTGGTCCTGGCTCTCACACTAATTATCTGTGTGAACTTGGTCAAGTTACTTTACCTCTCTGTACTCTACCTTCTCTATCTATTAAAAATAAAAACAAACAAACAACAAAAAAACCACTAGATGGTTCAAACAGAGTTGTTTTTATTTTCCCTCAATTTATGGTTGAAATAATCCTTGAAGTCCTCTACTGGGGACAGTAGGGACTGCAGGACAGGGATACCTGCTTCCTTTCAGCCAGAATCACTCCCACTTACCTATTTTATCTATTGCTTCTATTAAGCTTTTCTAGAAGAAAGGGTTCCAAAGATTTTTTTAATTGTTCTAGTGGTTTATAAAATAGGAGAGATAAATAATAACCACTAACAGTCACTGATTGCCAAGCACTTGAGAAATGCTTGGTGTACCTAATGGACAACTTTGTACATTCCATTTCAAGGTGAGGAAGTAGAGGTTTAGAGAAGGTAAGTAAATTGCCTGAGGTCACACAGCTAGTAATTGACAGGGCCATGAAGCAGGTGCTTTGCTCTCAGAAGCCCTATTCCCACCCTCCATACTAAGCTACTTCCTTTTCAGGGTCAGACTAGACTGGCCTGAATGAGTGCTCCTGGTTCTTTCCCTCTTTATCACTTAAGGAGTCAATGAGTTATCAGGAGATCTATCAGATAAGGGGATCAGATAATGTGTTCTCTTAGAAGACAAAGGTGGAAAAGCATAGAAATTCCTTGCAGGTGAAGCCTCCAGAAGAGACAGGCAGAATGACTCTGGGTGAGACACCTTATCCTTCTGGATAAAATGAGAAGCCTGGGTTAGATGCCACCAAGTCCTCCCCAAAAGAGAATTTTGATTTTGTTTTTAAACGTTTATTTAAATACTAAGTTTGATATATACTCATAACTTTCTTCCAGGCATTGCTTTCCCCATTATCTTCATAAAACACTGAGGCTCTCTTATTTTAGGCCCATATCTTAAATTTAAAAGGAAAATTAACTTATGAGCATTTCTTTGTTGTTGTTGTTGTTGTTGTTTTTTTGGTACTGGGGATTGAACTCAGGGGCACTCGACCACTGAGCCACATCCCCAGCCCTATTTTGTGTTTTATGTAGAGACAGAGTCTCACTGAGTTGCTTAGCACCTCGCCATTGCTGAGGCTGGCTTTGAACTCGCGATTCTCCTGTCTCAGCCTCCCTAAGTGCTGGGATTACAGGCTTGAGCCACCGCGCCCGGCTATGAGCATTTCTTTGAAGATTTAAATTATAAAACCAGTGAGATGGTTAGAAAAAGTTTACAAATGCTATATCAATCAATGAGGGATAGGTATATAAGAGGGAATACACAATTTTAAAATTCCCACCAATCAGCTCAAGGAATAGTACTCAAGGCAAACATCAAAGTGTACCTTTCCATGTAAATGGAAAACACCACAGGTTAGCCAACAGCTAAGGATAGGAAACATCTGCACATTAAAGATTTACACTAGATCAAAATACCTTTTACAACCAGACTTTCTGTGCTATTAAATTCTGCCACCAAGAGTCACTGCAATTAACCTAGTTCAGGCTGATTAAAAGGAAGGCTCCTATAATTCATGTTGTAATGCCTTCATTAAAATGTGAGAGGGTAAAAGAATCTGGAGTCTAAAAAGTCAAAGTTATTCTAAGAGGAAAATACTCCCTCTTTTAAACATCATTTTCAACATTCAGCATTTGTAGAGAACTTGAAGAAGTAATTTTTCTAACAGCATAAAGAAGCATGCAGCTTTATAGTCATTAGTTTTTAGGGAATATACAATGGTTTTTCTAACTCTTCAGTTTCAAATTGTTTTTTAAATATAATCTGATTAACATCAGTACTTGCAATATACTCACGGGAAGAATTAAAAGATCTGAATACCCCTTAAATTTGACCCATGAAACAGAAATGGGTCAAAGGGCTAGGAAGAATTATTAATTTTCCATTTCAATAGTTTGCCAATTCACCAAGTGCAAGGCACTGTGCAGAACAAAATTAAATAAACTGAGTGGTAAAGAAAAGTTTTAGGTCGAAACTAATCAGTACAAAGAGAAAGACAGTTGGTTTAGTTCAATTAGAAATCAGCAAAGGAAGAAGAGTTCCATTGTAAGATCAGCTTCCCGCTGTTTACTTATCTTCCCGCTCTATTCCTTAACAGCGTAACATTTCTGGTTTTTCCACCACTCTCTTGTGACTGGAAGACAGGTGAAGCGTCCTTAATTTGGTATACAGCAACTTCTCTAAGTTCACACTTAGGAGGTTTCAGTGTTCTGTCACACTGGTCTTCTGCAAATAATGAGCATCATTCACAGCTTACGTCTCCAAGCTACCGTTACAGAATAAATAGCTGACTATATCAAAGGTCTCTAAGTTGGCAGCTGGTAAGGTAGCTCATGTTATTCATTAAGCAAATCTTCCTCAAGTGTTTACCAGACTTTCTATTTCAAAGCTTACCTATCCAAAAAATCAAACAGAATGAAACCATTCAAGAATGCTAATGTGAAAATACCAGTTCGCTTAACAAATGTGTGAATGTAGGAAAAACTTGAGCATTTAATCATTTTTCACCTGTGCTAACTGGAGTGGGGGATGTGAATAGGGAAAGTTTTACATCATATCCTGATCCTACTCACCTATACAAATCACATGTACCCTCAAGTCACCAGCCTCAGTTCCTCCAAAAATCCCACAGTGATTTCTTCCTCCCTTGCACTCCCCCAGCCCTTACAGCAATAACATCCACTTGGCAGTTTTACCAGATATCACCTCACATTGTTTGATTTGTGTGCTTCTTTTCTGCCAGAAGGGGCCATAAACATTTCAAGGGTGACATGCTGAATCACAGTTATAGTATTTTCCTCCCATAGTACCTAGAACATACCCTGTACAGAAGGTATTCACCAAAAACTAACAGCACATAGTTACAGTCTGTTGTTTTGTACCTTCTCACTTAGCAAGTTATTTTCCAGTTAAGAACACTTTTCTTTCTTTGCTTCAATAACTGAAAACTGATTTTCAACCTGAGAGCAAAAGTAGCAGGCTCCCTAACCTAGGAGAGAGGAAGATGCAACTAAGATTCTTGTAATAAGGATTAAAAAAAAAAAAAAAAAAAGGCTTTAGGGCAATGCACTAAGTTCAGCATTGATACGACCACAAGTCAGAGCTACTGGGTCATACTGAATATATTAGTGTTTGCCTCATATATATTTTAAGAACGTCTTACTGGTATGCTCTTGTACATTTTGAATAAAGGCTATAATTAGTTTGTGTCACATCATGAAGTCTTATCTTCATTATTCATATAAACAGTGAGCCTCAAGGGATATCCTATGTTTTCTATTCATTTAACTTAGATCTTATATTAATAAGAATTAACTGATGAGGATGCCAAAGGTGTCATTTTCTTAAATCTTAACTCACGTTACTCATTAAGGACTGGGTCCTTTATTTTCTAAAGTTCAGCACAGAGGAGAAAATTCGACACACAGACAATTCTTCACAAATGCAAAGACCCTGAGCTTCTCAGAGCGCCCCACCCTCAGCACATCTGCAGACACACAGGACCAATTTCGCATCTACTTACAGGGTCACTTTAGTGGTCACCGTCGACCTGCCCACACCGAAATGGTTCCTGGGCTTCAAGCCATCGGCGTCCGAAGCTCCGGACGATCTGCCCAGCTCTTTGCTTCGGCCTCCCTCTGCCCGGCCGTCGAAGTGGTTGGGGAGCGGGCCCCTCTTGTGCTCGGGCTTGATCTCCGGCAGCAGGGAGCTGCTCTTGACCGTGAGCTCACGAGGGATGACTCGGGCCGCCTCCTCGCCGCTGTCGGCCGCGGGGCTCTTGGCTACCACGCCGGGGTCGGACACCGGCGCTCTCTTGGGTGGGGACTCCTTGGCAGGAGCCCGCGGACCGCTGGCAGGCTGGCTGGGCACAGCCTCCGGGGCGCGGCTCCTGCCCTTCCTTTTGGTGGGGGACGAAGTCGGGAGTGGCTGTTTACTCCGGTCCGACTCCCCTCGGAGCTGCCCTTTGGGGCCGGGGCTGGGCTTGGACTCCGAGCCCGCAGAGGAGGCAACGCCCCCGTCGAGGGCCGCCCGCGGAGATTTCACTTTCTTTTCTGCAGAGACATTCTCCGTGGCAGCATTTAGCGCCACCTCGTCGTCGAACACCGCGTCGTCCCTCGCCGCGCTCTCCGGCAGCGCGGCATCTGGGCCAGGGGAGTCTGTAGATTTCTGAGATTTCCTCCGCCTGCCGGATCTGCGACCGCTCGATCTCTTCTCCATGTCGTCGGAATCGCCGCAATCTTCCGCCCCGGGAGTAATCACAACCGGCTCTTCTACCTGCGACACCTCAGTCTTACTTAAATAGATGTCCAGAGTCAATACTTTGGCGGGATGGGCGCGATCGCCACGCGCGGCTGTGCCGCTGACCTCCCCGGAGCTGACCCTATTCTCTGTGCACTCGGCAGGAGAGTCACCTGGCGGAGCAGATGCGCCCTCGGGGGGCTGGCTGCGCGCGTCTAGGGGCAGCAGAGAACTTCCTTCGGTACCCACACTGGGGGCTTCTTCAGGGGCTTCCTCCAGTCCTCCCGCGGATTGCTCCTGGGTGGGCGACCCCAGGACAACCCTCGTACCCCAGGCTGTCTCCTGTTCACCGCCAGCGCCAGGCAAAGGGTCCGCCCCCAGACTGCAGGAGAGCGTCTGTGCGTGCTCTTGCCTAGAGGAATTTCTCGGTGAGGAATGCAGCTGCTTGGCAGCGGTGGTGGCATCTGGGAAAGTCTCTCCCTCCGCCTGCAAAGGTTCTAATTGGGGTGAATCACTTTCATGGCACTGTTGCACAGCCGCTGCACTGGTGCTTGAGCAAGGTGACAGCTCGGCGTCAGAGGGGACTGCCTGGACACAATTCTCAGAGTGCTCGCCGTCTGCCTCCTGAGGGGAGCCCTCCTCGCTCCTGCCTGTCTGCTTTGGTTGGCTGCCCTGAGACTGACTCTTTTCGCTCTCTCTTTCAGGGAGTTTAGAAGAGGTATCTTTGGGAGAGAGTGATCTGGCACTTGAGCTGGTGGGGCTCTCTAACCCATTTCTGGTGTTCCTTTTCCTGCCTGAAGTGAATAGAGTACCAAGTTTCCCCAAAACAGGCTTCCTTCTATTGTCTTCTGGTGGTTGTGCTCTGGACTGGAAAATAAAACGGGAGGTAAGAGAAAATATGAGAATCTGGTTTTTTTCCCCTTTAGTAGCATATTACAGAACTACCATAAGCTAAATGGAAATAGAGTTTCTAATTGAAAATGAGAAAGGCGTGTCTGTTACGTTTTTTCCCAACAAAATTCTCATTTTATTTTTTGAATTTTTCTTAAAACACTTGTTTTTCGGCACTATCTTACTTGAATAGCACTTCCTTTCATTTTAATTCTTACTTTTTAAAAGGAAAATTCGAAAAGTCCAAATAATCACATATACAAAAGAAACAATTTCCAGTTTTCGCTAGCTTGTGGTTTTTTTGTTTTTTTTTTAACCTCCTTCCTCAATAAAGATGCATTTCAAAACAGCCGTGCGACTGTTTGGGGTATAGGGCAGAAGTACACACTCAAGTATCTTAGGAAGTTTTTCCTGAAAACCGTTCTTTATTTATAGGAGGGAGGAAGAGCTAAGAAAAACCCTCCATAGCCCTTCTCCGTAAGGTTTTTTTAAAAACAAAACAAAAAAACACCTGAGTTCAACAGACTTGCAAAATGAAAACATTAAGCAAACTTGAAGCATCTAGCTCCGCCCTTAGCAAACCTGCGGCGGGGAGCGGCGGGCACCCTCCTCCAATGGGAGAGGTGCGCGAGCATTCAAACTCCCGCAGCGTTACCCCACCGCCGGTCCCGCCTCTTCCGGGCTCAGTGGGAGGTTTCTCCCTCCTCCCTCTCTACCGATGACTGTAAATTGGAGGAACTTTGTACAGAAAGGGCGCGAAGATGGAGGAGGGATCTCCTTCGTACACCTGTCTCCTTGCCAAGGGCAGAAGGCAGCGCGCGCGCGGGGCTCTGCCCACGCAGCCTGCGCGCCGGGATCCGCCTCTTACCCCATGAGGCCCCAGGTGCACACTGGCCGCTGTCCCTGGGACCCGCCCCCCAAGCGAGAAGTGCAAGCCGCCGGCGAACGATCCGCCTGGGTCTCGGGAAGCGGAAAAACCTTGGCTTCTAACATTTCCTGGAGCAAAACGGCCCGTACCAGGTGCTGCTGCCGGAAGCCAAGGGAACCTCAGAACAAATCAATACAAGCAAATCCGACAGTGGGAGCGGCGCTCGCCCGGGTTTGCCCGCGCTGGAAAGGCGAGGGGCGGTAGTCCAAAGGGCAGGCAAGGAGAGGAGGAAGCTGGCTGGGAAAGGGACTGGCGAGCCACACTTAAGATTGAACTCAAAACCCGGACGATCCCCACCCTTTCAGGAAAAGATCCCCACCCTTTCAGGAAAGTGAAGATTCAGAACAACATTGACTACAAGGAGATTTCTAAACCACCCTAAAGCAATTCCATTTCATTTGAGTTACAAGCAGCTAGTGGGGTTTGAATATGGTGGGAAATAAAGAGACGGTAAAACTGAGCATGCAGTGAACAGGGTCAACAGCATCGGCTGAGACAGTCCTGGCAGTGTAGCATCGTGTAGCGGTGCCACACACAGCTTAGTTAGATAATGCTGTTACCCTACGGAGGGATGAGGAAAGGAAGCTAGGAAGACTAAGACTGTAACACAGTATGTCTGTAGGAGCAATACAGTCGGGATTCAAAACCTAAGTCCTCCAATTCCAACTCGTGTTCCTCTGAATGCCTCACAACGGCCCCTTTCAGAGAACACAGGTGCAGACAATACTCGCGAACGCGAACTGGAGTGGGCCCAGAGGGATAGATTCCTGACCACCCACCCTGAGTCAGAGCTCTTATGGAAACGCTCAGGAACTATATTTGCTTACAAATTCAAGGCAATGCTTCAAGCCTGAGAAGCATCTGGTGGAATTTTTGGAACTAGAGAGAGCTGCAGGAGCTTTTGTGACTGAGGCAATCTGTTTCTAAAATCTAACCAGATTTTGGTGGATCCAATTCTTCAATGATTGCAGAAATAATAATTTGGTGTGATGTAAGAAAAAAATAATTACAATATTCTGACTTCTTTCACAGGTCACAGATATTATATGATTTTTAAATCATAATACATGCTTACTGAACACTATGCCTCAGACACTTGCCACTTAGCAAGTGATTTATGTAGATCTTTATTTTATCCTCCCATCAGCCCTTAAGGTAGGTAGTGTTTTTTATGCCTATTTGCAAAGCTTACTTATCCCTGTTCAAGGCTCCATGGCCAGTGAAGTCTTTTTGGCTCTGAATGTGGAGCTCTTTGTCTTATTGCTGGACTGGCCATCAAATATATCCTGAAGAAGTAGCTGGAGAAAATTGGTCTGAGTATATTGTTTGAATTCCAGTCCCTGTCAAAATAAAACAGCTAAATGTATTATTCCATCCTGTCAGTGATGTCGAAATCTGTTTTTCCCATGCTGTGAAGATGCCTGATCAGCATTTGTATTGGCGTTTCCTCCCATTTTTTGGCCATAGTTGCTTTTACAAAACTCGTTGCTTACTCTTCAACTTGTCTATAACTATTTGACTGCCCTTGGCCACCCCAGGGGCAGCCTGTTTATCCAAATTTAGCCAAATTGTTCTGTTGAATTTCCTAGATTTTTAGAGATTTGTTTATACATACATCTTCATAGCAACTTCATTCATAATAACCCCAAACTGGAAACAACTCAAATGCTCATCAACTGATGAATAGATAAACAGATTGTGGTACATCCATACACTAAGAGTACTACTCAGCAAATAAAAAGAAACAAATTTTTGAAACATGTTACTGAGATAGGTAGTCTCTCCCCTAAAAGAGAAAAAGAGATCCTTGGTAGAAGGAAACCTGGATCTATGAGCATTGAAGGATATGGAAAACAACAACCCCCGTGGGAGAATGGGGAACATCAACTCCCAGGGAGAAAAGGAAGACAATGGGTCCCCAGGAAAGAAGGACAACAACTGGCTCTGCACTTTAACCATTTCCCACCAACAATAGGCTTTGAACTTTCACAGCTGTTCCCTCTGACTGCCCAACTAACACATTCTGCTATGATTCAAGTCTAACTGAACCCTATAAAATTCAGACTCCTTTTGTAACCAGTTGCCATTTTCCTTCTGAAAATGTGCCCCTTCGATGCTTACTAATGCATCACAGGTCCATGGAGGTCTGTCCCTGTTTTTGCTTTAAAGCATGACCAGTCATGCTTGTCTCTTTAGTTAGATGAACAAAACCTTCATCATATGCCTGTACCAGGTCAACTAAAACAAAAACATAATTTAAATGCCACCAGATTCAAAGACTTAACACAATGTGCTTAGCACAGATTTATGGGTAGACTGCTTAATGGAAAAGAAACATTCTGAACTCCAAATATCAAATAATACTTGACACAGGATTTTTCAAAGAAGATCACCTGAGAACCCGAACATTTCTTCCCAGGAAAATCACATACACAGTCACAGAACTCAACCCTGGGTGTGTCACTCATCTTCTCTGGGAGACAAAGGGCATCCACACCCTGGCTTTGGGGTATGTATACCCTGCTGTCCTTAAGTAAATCTTTGCTTGTGCCTTGCTTTCGACTCACCCTGGAATTCTTTTCAGCAATGTAAGTGAAGACCCATGCAGGCTGAGTTAAGGTCCCATTGTCCCCTCTAAAACCCCTGTCTAGTGACAGAACAACATGGATGAATCTTTAAATGACTATGCTAGGTGGAAGAAGCCAGGCCCAAATGGCTGCATACTGTATCATTGCATTATACATTTGTGACATCCAAATCTAATATATAATGATAGAAAATAGATCAGTGGTTACCTGGGATCAAGGGTAGGGATAGGGGGATTGTGATTGGGAAGAGATACAAAGGAAATGTGGGATGGTGGAAATGTTCCATATCTTGATTATAGTGATGGTAACACATGAGTGCATATCTTTCAAAATTTATCAACTGTACACTTATAATGGGTATACTGGCCAGGTGCTGTGGCACATGCCTGTAGTGATAGCTACTTGGGAGGCTGAGGCAGGAGGATTACTTGAGCTCAGGAATTCAAAGCTAGCCTGTGTAACATAATGAGACCCCTTCTCTTTAGTAAAAAACAAAAACAAAAACAAAAGATAGCTGGTTGAATAAACAGAGATCACACACTAGACAACCTTAAATGACAGAATTATAATTTTGTAAATAATCTGATAACAGCAGAGTCACTAAATTTTCCTGGGCAGGGGAGTAAGAACACCTTATATTAAACACCACACAGTGCCCTATCTGCACTGGCACATTATAACTTTGAGGTCAGTGGATATGACTGTGCCTTTTATGACTGTAATCCTTAGTTATTGCCCCAAATAAAAACCTTTCATTTAAAAAAAAAAAAAAGTAGTTGGAAGTGGTGGCACATGCCTGTAATTCCAGCTATTCAGGAGCTAAGGCAGGATTGCAAGTTTGACTCCAGCTGGGGCAACTTAGCAAGCCCCTGTCTCAAAATACAATTTAAAAGGTTGGAGATGTAGCTCAGTGGTAGAGCATCCCTAGGTTCAGTCACCAGTACTGCCAAAAAGCAGGGGTGGTGGGTGGGGATCAGTGATGGGGATGAAGCTCGGTGGTAGAGCACTTGCCTAGCAATGTGCAAAGCCTTGGGTTCAATCCCCAATGTCCCCCTCCACACACACTTACACCAGAATTTGTTGCCTAAAAATTATATCCATAACATAATTGAAAAATAAAGCTTTCCCTGACAAATAGCAGAAACACAGTGTGTGACAGTCTGTCTGGCTTGGGTACACATTTCATGGTTCTTAATGTAGGGGAGTGGCCCTCAAGTCATTTCTAAGATGAACTCATTTACAGGGAATGCAGTCTTCCCCCAAGGGACTCAGTCCTTGTGGATCTTCAGTAACATGGTATCTCTGAACAGGATCATCTGAGCAGGGCTCACAGTGCCCCATTCCTCCTCAGTTACATCTTCAGTCACATCCTTTGGCAATACCCCTTCCTGAACAGGGTACGCATTTCTTTTCAAGCAGGGATTGTTTCTTTCCACTGTTCATGGAGAAAGTATGGCAGTTGGAGAATGAATCAGATGGCCCCATGATTGTCAAAAAGTGCTAGTAAGTATGAGCTTTTGGATTTGGAGTTTTAAACCTAGAATAGGACTCAGCACCTTCTCCCTCAACCTTGATGATAATCTATTAAAAAGGAGAGTGTTTTGCAAAGAGACCATCAATGCCCATTCAGGCTGCTTCATGGTCCCCAAACTCCCTCCCAGCATTCCAAGTCTCCATTGGACATGGGCTGACTGTTCTCAGGCTGAAAGTTTTCAGAGCCTATGCCATGCTGGAACTTCCTCTGTAGTTATCTTTATACCATGTGCCTTTTGCTCACCTTACTTAAGGCAGCCTGCACACCTCACTATGCAGAACCTGCACTTGGCACCCTCCCATCCATTACCCATGCCCTACTGGATGGGAGCAATCCGCTGTAGAACTGTTTAAGAGATGGCCCAGGAATTATGTGCCGGGACCTGTTCTAGAGTGTTCTTCTTAGCTAATATTAAATGTGGCTCACTAAGGGACATCATAAGCATTCACAAAGATCAAATTCCAGCAGTGTATAGAGGCCCAGACAGCACTGTCTGCAATACCATTCTGTTAATCTCAATCTTTTTGGTATGGCAGCACCTGCTATCAGCAGATGCCACTGAGTAAACATTACCTTCTACTGCTGTATATCATTTCAGGTATGTGTGCTACCTTTCCAATTTATGGGGAACTAAAGGCCAGCACATACACATACCAGGGTAAATTGTCAATATACTGTAGTATATCCACAAGGTCTAGAAACACAGGCAAAATCATATTGTATTTGGGGGTTTTGTTGTTTTGTTGTTGTTGTTTTTTTTGGTACCAGGCATTGAACTCATGGGCACTCGACCACTGAGCCACATCCCCAGCCCTATTTTGTGTTTTATGTAGAGACAGGGTCTCACTGAGTTGCTTAGCACCTCGCCGTCACTGAGGCTGGCTTTGAACTTGCGATTCTCCTGTCTCAGCCTCCCTAAGCACTGGGATTACAGGCTTGAGCCACCACGCCTGGCTTGTTGTTTTGTTTTTTTTAGATTACAAATTGGAGTCATTGCTTCAAATTTAGAGGTATCAGAAATCATGTTTGAAGGTTAAAGGAAAATATGTTGAGCATGTTATTTGAAAATTTAACTAATAAACTGTTTAAAAGGAAGTTTTTCATGTGTTTCCTCCTTTCCTTTTCCTGGAAGAATGTAAGCCCCTTGACAACACGAAAAATGTCCTGTCTGCCTTCTCAATGGCAAGCACAGAGATTTCCAGTTGGAAGTGGACATCAAGGATTTATTGCTACTAAAGAATTAGGAGCATCCTTCTTTTCTTCCAAGGAGTTAGCAACATTTGTGGAGATAACTAGAAGCGCCTATGCGAAACAGAATGAAAATCTTTTCTGCCCAAGTTAGTGTGGTCAAGAATTTGCAGTTTTCGTCTGCCCATGGGAAGATATTGCACATTGGTGTGGCTGCTGGCACACAAACTTTGACTTCTTCAGGTTCACTGCTGGCTCCCAGCCCAACTCTGACTTGAGAAAACAGATCCAGATCTGCATACATGTCCTCACCTGTGCATCCTTCTAGAATGTGGTCATCAATGTACAAAAGGAACTCTTCTTAAAACACTAAGAGTTTCACTTTGTTGATTTCTGAAAGATACTTTAGCTCTTAACTTCAGTTTAGCCATAATGAGGAATGAGTCAAATGGATATTATTTTGAGTGATCTGATTGGCCATTTTGCTTTAATATGTCAGGTTCACAATATATTTGGGTGTTTGATTGCCCCCCCACCACGCCCACTTTGCCAAAGGACTTTATTTTTTCCTGAATAGATTTAAAAAATAGTTTTAGTTGTGTGGCTTTGAAAATATAAGATTTTTATTTTTATTTATTGATTGATACTAAAGATTGAATCCAGGGCCTTTTTCACACCTAGGCCACTGAGTTACAAACCCAGCTCTCAAAATAGAGGGACTTAAGATGCCTCACTCTTCACCTTTTAAAAGGAAGAACAGGGTCTGGGGATGTAGCTCAGCTGTAGACCACTTGCCTAACATGTAAGAGTCCCTTGGTTCAATCTTCAGCACTACAAAAAATAAAATAAAATAAAAATAAAAACAGGGATGAGAGGATTTAGAACCATGTGACACCTAACAAAAGAACAAAGATGGAGAGTAGGGAAGGGAAAGTTCAAAGCTGTGGTGAAAACCTGATACAGAGTTATGTTGGGAGAAAGAGAAACATAATAATGGGGAGACCTGGCTCTTATCATAACTTCCAAATATTCATTCTGAAAATGTTTAGAATTAAATTCAAAATTACATTTTCCCATAATAAGCATACAGCTGAATATAATATCAGTATCAGGAGCAACAGAAGGATAAAGTTAAATTTAAGGGAATACCTAGATATGGATCTCTGGTCCTACAGACCTGGATTTAGAATTGGCATCTAAAATCAACTACTCTCCTGCCTCTGTTTTGCCTTGTCCTTATCTCTACTGCTTGTGCTCATATAAATGGCTCACTCTCAATCCACACACACACACACACATACGATACAAAAGAACAAATAAAATATTCACATAAATCTTGATCTATTAAGCACTAGAACTTTGCATTTTCATTTTAAAATAAATATTTTTCTACTATCTGTAATTCAGTTCCCTCTCTCAGAATATACTAGATAAAATGTAGCTAATTGTTTCTCCTCCTCCTCCTCCTTCTTTTTTTTTTTTTTTTTTTTTTTTTTTAACGAAAGGATCTTACTATGTTGCCCAGGCTGGTCTTGAACACCTTAGCTCAAGTGATCCTCACATCTCAGCCTCAGAATACCTGGGACTACAATTGGCCACTCCTTCATGATTCTGCAAATAGAACTAAGAACCTCTGTTGTTACATTTGTGCTGTAACAGTAGTTTCTTCCAAAGTTATTACTATGAGCGAAAACTAAGGCTTGCATCCAATCACCACAATCTGTAACACTAATAAACAGTAACAAGCAGGCCTCTTTTGAAAAAGCACATGAACTTGCTACACTGATCATTTTTGATGGCCCGATTTCATATGGTGCAACAAGTAACACATTTAGGCCTTTTTGGAACTCCATTATCACTCCTACCAGGAGTGCAACTAAGGTGGAATGTTTGTTTGTCCCTGTGCTATTTCTAACATTTGTTACCTCTTGCAGTATCCACATCATCTCTATTATTTTTCCTTTAAGAAAAAAACTCTGTATGTTCTATGTCATATAACACATCTCTACTTGTACCTCAGTATGTTTGTTTTTTTCCCATGCTGCCACTTCAGCCCAAACAACAATGGCCCCCCACTATGTAAGGCCAAAGGCATGCCATCAAGTGAAAGAAGGGTGGCAGACCTTTTTCTTATAACCTCCAGGTTTAATGGCATCCTACAAAAAAGAAGCATTATTGAATATGAAAGCCATCATTTGTGAAAGATTTCTATTTTCATTATTCTGAAGAGATTCTTTTAAAAAGCAGGCTCCTATATAGGGTTAGGGTTGTGACTCAGTGGTTAAGTGCCCCTGAGTTCAATCCCTGGTAACCTACCCCCGCCACTCCCCCTGCAAAATAATAGCAGATTTAGGTGGACCAAACAAATATGTACAAAATTTCCCACCCGACAACAAAACCATATATTCTTCTTAATTGAACATGAAACATTTCTCTAGGATAAATTACATTAGATTATAAAATAAATTGAAACAAATTTTAAAAACAAAAAAACAAAACAAAACAAAAAAAGCAGGCTCCTGGTTTCAGAAAAGAATCATGTTCAGGTCATTTATTTTTTAACAGAGTGAAACCTAATTGTTTAAGGTCACTGACATTTGATCAATCAAAAAGAAAAATAAGAGCGCTGGGAATGTAGCTCAGTGGTAGAGCACTTGCCTAGCATGTTCAAGGCCCGAGGGTTCTATCACCAGTACCCCCCGCCACACACACAAGAGGAATATTTGAATTGTGAGATCATTTATTCATTCATTCTACTAATAATTGAGCATCTCAGGTAAGGAGCCAGAAGTTTCTCCTTACCTTACCTTAAGGAGATAAACCATGGACCAAGGAGCCTAAACAATTTTCCCACAACACAGTCAGGCTTTCTAAAAGTTCAGTAATTTTTCCCATTTGAAATTATGTCAGTAGGAGCTGGGGTTGTGGCTCAGTGGTAGAGCACTTGCCTAGCATGTGTGAAGCACTGGGTTCAATCCTCAGCACCACATAAAAATAAATAAATAAATAGATAAATATTTAAAAAACAAATCTTTAAAAAAAGAGAAATTATGTCATTAGAAAAATAACACTTCACTAATATGATATCTATTAACTCTATAATTGCACCAAATGCACCAAATACATCACAACTCTGTGACCTGCTTATGAAGACCTGGCAGTACAGTGGATGTGACAGGGTAAACAGCAGTGAGCCTGTCCTGTGCAGGAGCTCTGCTTTAGAGTTCAGTTAACCGTGTCAACAGTGTGTGCTGGGTGTTCTGCTGGCTCACCCTTCTTTGCCCTTATCTGTGTGCCAGGCCCCCAACCAGGATGGAATGTAGAAACTGACCCCCTTACCCTTTGGTTTTTGTAAGATTCAGCTGGGCAGGGCACCGACAGGAGATCAGAGAGGGAGACTGGAATGAAGTCAAGGTATTTCCCCACTGTTCCCTCTCCTAGTTAGGCTCTGAGTTGAGTGTGGCAGGGCTCCTGCCAAGCAGCCCTATCCTGGAGTTAGGCTCTCTTTCTGACTTTCAGTAATGGCTTCCCTCTTTGCCCTTTAGGCCTAGGATGAGAGTTGGAAAAGACACCTGCTAGGGGGTGCTTTACTAGTCTTTGTCTGGCATACAGCCAGATTTCTTAGGGCTGAAGCTTATATAAGTTTGAGAGTTTTCTTCAAGAAAAAGTCCCTAAAATTCTCAAATACAGATTGAGGCACAGGGCCTCAGAAGATGACATGTGAGTAAAAAACCCTTGAGCTCAAGGGTAATTAACCACTATTGGTTTCCTTAAAACTTTGCCTACACTTCTTCATTACTTTCCTCAATTTCCCAAGATACTGTGCTATCAGCTTCCTGGTCTGGGACCCAACCAATACTATGTGTCTAATTATGAGTTACAACTCAGAATGTTTCTTCACACTTAAATTGAACAGTCTCCCAAACACTTTCTTTTTCTCACAAAGATAAACTGTCAGGCTGAATTAATTTGCTTTATACTTAAGATGTGTAATTCTAATCTGGTGATATTTTTTTCTTAATGCATAATGTGTAACTATAAGGAGATAGAGGAATTTGAAATTTAGAGCAAAGATTTTTCTTATTCTACTTCTTCAGTGTATATATATCCTGATTAACATAATCAAATAGCTAACTATCAAGTTTGTAATTAAAGTTTATACAAACTGGAAAATTGAAATGCACTCATTGTGAAGTAGTCAAATTAGTTTTCTTTTTATTGACTCAGAAGCAAAAAAGCATGTTATTTATACAATTTTAAAATAATGATTTTGCACAGTAACTCAGGTCAAGAATCAAGAATAATTACTTTTATATACTATTAAGCCATCAGTGAATCTCAGAATCTAAGTATTAAAGGACCCAGGACTTATTTTCAATTAGGTGAGACATGTATAAAAGACACTATGAGGAAGACCAGGAATAAACTGGGGAGAAAAAGAGGGGAATGGACAGAGAGAAGTCTAACACAGGCTACCTGCTTTCCCATCAGGCATGGATAGCAGTCAAGTCTGCATGTCTGGGGACTGACTGAGACCAGGAAGAGAGAAGGAATGAGGAGGGGGCAGCTCTATAAAGAGGCATGGGCAAGCCTCTCCAACACAACACTGTTGAATCCAGGCTGCCTTTGTGACAATTAGTGATTTCGAGATCTCCTCATTTAAGGTCAGTTTAACCATGTTTCAAAGTACAGCAGAAAACAGTGGACTCATTTCTAGAAAAAGGAGAAAATTTTGTCTTTTCAATTAATATGCACTGCCTAGAAATTTCCCTGTTTCTTATAATTTCTAATAAGAATTGTTGACTTCCTAGCAATGCTTTTAAAATGAAGAAGCGGAATGCATGCTTTCAAGAAGAGAACACAGGAATACTACTAAATATGAATCAACTCATTCATCATCTCAAAAATTCCACATCTGTCACACAGGGTATTGAGAAATTCACATAAAATGATACATGTGAACATATATTGCAAAGTACATAATGCCCTGTGACAGTGATTATTAAGAGTCTGGGATTTTGCAGATGTTTTATAGCCCAAGTTGAAGTAACAGACACTAAGTAAATAACTAATAAAATCCTGATCAGTAGTTGAAATGGAGACAAAAATAGCAGCTGCATCTGGTACAGATTGTATATGAGTTAATGTGTCTGCAATATGAAGTGTATTGTTCATGAACACTCGCCTTGAATGTGTCACGACTAGAAACAAGAAAAACAAATCTACTCTTGCTAACTTTAAATTTTTTCTTTTCTTTTTTTATAGACCATAATGTTAGCAGATATGTTGCTAGGTAGAGTGAACTCATTGGGCTCAATGTTTACCCGACATAAAATAGGATCCTCACTTTCTATAATCTTGTCCTCCTTTATTTTTTCTTCATTTCACTTATCATTACCCAAAATGTATCACATGCTTATTTGTATGCAGTATTTCTTGATTATTTTTTTTTTGTCTATCTTTCCTTACAGACAAGGTAGTCCTGTTCACTTCTGTATCCCCAACCCTCCATCAGTGTTTGGTGAAAATAAGCATTCAATAAATATTTATTTACCAAATGAATACAAGGTCAATGCTATTTTCGAGAAATAACTTACTCTCCCATCTATCAATAAGCAAGAGCCAGATAACAGTATAGAGTGGAACACCTAGTAGTTGAGGGCAATCATTTATGACAAACCCTAAGAGCAACTTTCTGTCAGGAACAAAGGCTTATCTCTAGCCTCAGTCTTCTCAACTGATTTTCCCCAAAACCAGCTTCTGAAATACTTGTTGTCTGAAATACTTGTTGAAATACTTGTTGCCTTAAGGATCTAATGAGATGTTTATAAAACATCTAACACATTCTCTAGGGGAAGAGATAGATAGGGAATAGAAAAAGAAACTGCTGTATTTTGGATCTGGAATGCCCCAAAGGCCCATGTGTTAAAGGTGTAGTCCCCAGCTTGTTGCTATTGCTAGCTGATAGAAACTGTAAAAGGTGGGGCCTAGTGAGAGGTCTTCAGGACGTGGAGGGCATGCCTTCAAAGGAGATTGGGAGACTCAGGTGTCTTCTTCTGTCTCTCAAATTCTGCCACAAAGTGACTGACCAGCTTTACTCAGCCATGCACACCCTACCATGATGTACTGCCGCAACACTGGCCTAGAAACAAGGCCAACTGATCATGGGCTGGAGCCTCCTAGACTGTGAGCCATATAAACCTTTCCCTTTCTGATTGTCTCAGGTATTTGTCAGAGTGACAGAAAGCTGACTGACACAGAATTATAAAATACATATTTATATTTGAAAGTCAGAATGACAAATAAGTGCAATAAAAAAAATATAAATGATACTTAATGTTTCTACCCCAATACACCACTATTGCAATTTTTTCCCCTTTCTTTTCCAGGGCATTATACAACATCATTTTATACATACTAATTGGTATATTCTTCTTTCACTGATTTCATATCATTAATACATGTCTATATTAATATTTTTTAATGGTTGTATTAAATTCCATAATGTCACTATACCACAATTCCTGCAGTTATTCAGGTATGTTATTTTCAATATATTACAGATTGCAGAAAACATATTTGTAGATAGTATCTACATTTAGCTTTAATTATTTCCATAGGATACATTTCTGCTTAGTAACCAAGGGAATGAAAAAGAAAACCACAATGAGATACAGTATAAGACTAGATTGGGAAATTTTAACAGAATAATAATTCCAAATATTAGAGAGGCTGTCGAGAAATAGGAACTCTCATTTACTGGTGTCCCTGTTTTGGGAAACAGTTTAGTGTTATCTAGTAGGAATGAAGACATGCATCTATCCCATGAGTAGGCAATCCCACACCTGCAGCAGCAGCAGGATCAGTCCTAGTATTTAATTTCATTTACATGAAATTCAAAACCAGAAAAACTAAATTGTATTGTCTTGGGTCATAGTCATAGGTGGTAAGACCACAAGGAGAAGCAGAGATGCAGTTACCATAGCAGTTAAGGTAATGAATACTTCTTTGTGGTTTGAATCCTGATTTTCTTGAAAATATTGTTATTTTTGCCTGTCATGAATTTTTTTGCATTAACTTTTGCTCTTTAAAATATTGCATTAAAATATTATGTATCTTGATTACTGACTTTTTGGTGCCTCCTTAAATTTTGCTTCTGAGGCCAGTGCCTCACTCCTCTCCCCTTATTTCTGGCCTTGGTGGTGAGAGAGGAGTGTGATCAGAGAGACTCAAGGGAGACTTATAAGGGGGCAGAAATATCCTATTCCTTGTCCCGTGTCTAGTTATATATTGCAGCTTACTTTATGATTATCCATTGTACTCTACATTTACATTGTGTACACTTTTATGATTCAAGCTATATTTCACAATAACTAGAAAACATGCATTTAAAAAAATAATTTTTCTAGACTTTTTGTATGTAGTGTCAGGGGAAATAGAATCCAGGGCCTCATACATGCTAGGCAAGTGCTCTATCACTGAGCTACATCCCCAGCCCTTTTTAAAATTTTATTTTGACACAGGATCTCTCTAAGTTGCTTAGGCTGGCTTTGAACTTGCAATCTCCCTACCTCAGACTCCCAAGTAGCTGGGATTACAGGCATGTGCCACCTTGCCCAGCTTGGTAACATGCGTTTCTTTGGTTTACTAAAACATTGAACATATTTTACATACTTATTGGCCTTTCATTTTTCCTCTTTTGTGATGTATTCAGCTAATAGATCTAATCAACCCATGTGCCAGGTGCCTCTTGACAGTCCTGTGAGGGGGTAATTGTCATCCTCATTTCATATCTGAGAAAAGGGTAGTGTGCAAAGAAATTCACCTAAGGTCACACACAGCTGGCCAGACTCAAAGATGAATTGCAACATGTGTATGCCATTTCTTTCCTAATTCCTGTTCTGTTTCTTTTGGCAGCATTGACACAAACTTTCTCTCTCCCCTCCTCCACCCTTCTGTCTGTCACACACACACATACACACTTAAACATGAGCAAAGCAAAAGGAGGTAGGTCACATCAGACAAAAAGAACTGAGAAGTAAACCGGCTGCAAAAGAAGGCACAGCAAAAAGGGGAGACACAGGTGCAAATACATCCTGGGTGGTGGGTGAGGGGCAGCTCCAGCAGAGCCCAAAGAATCGCACTGGAACTACCAAGCTGGGAGACTCTGACACTTTAACTGATTAGGTGTATAAAATTATGCTTGTAAGGGTTTTCATTTAGTATCTAATATCTTTTTCCACTCCCTGGATCACTTCCTTTCTACCCTTAGGAGGATGGGCTTGTTTTTCCCTCCTATGGAATTGGGTTTTATTCTTTGCTTCCTCTGTGAGACTCTGTGTTGGGGTAGGTGGGATAGGGATGGAGGTAGCAGAGGTTCGGAGTGGGGAGACTGTGAGAAATCTGTGCTCTTTCAGTTTTGAAAAGTAAAAAATTTCATCACCTCTCACCACTCTATTCCTGGCAGCAGCGAGAGCTGGGATGCCTCCTCTCTGCCTCGGCTTGTGCGTTTGGATTGCATTTTGCAAAACTCGCTCTTGTACAGGCTTGAGGCGGACAAGCCTGCACTCCCAGGTTTTCCTGCACTGCCCTCATCCTCATTACGCCTGGAGACACAGGCAGCAGGCTCTGCCCATTTCAACATTTGGAATTAAAATTCAGATGTCTTTCTCACTAGCCACTACGCTATTAGTACCTGCAGCATAATTACTAACACCATGTACCTTTCCATGTACCTTTATCTCATATCACAGAGAAACTCCAGGAAGAGCAAACCTTCAGAATGATCAGCCTGGCCAGGACACCTCCTCCTGCAGTTCTCCACACCTCACACCAACTCCTGTTCCTAGGCTATCATTCAATCCATCTGCTTAGTATACATTTAGATATTAACAACTAGGTACTAATAAAAATGGTTGATCAAAATATCAAAATTTTACTTATTAAATCTGAAATACTTTTGAAGGTTCATAGTCATGATGCACCTGATCCTATATGCTTAATTGTTCACAATTTGGCAAATAATTTCAAAAAGGCATTAAAAAACATGATATGAATTCTAGTAAGATCTCTAGGTACCGATCAAGAGCTCACACCTTCATATGAAGATGATTTGTCAGTGTGGCTATTAAGCCATGGTGTCTGAAAGAGCAAATGATGGGGAAAGTGTTAAGGATTAAAGCTTTAACAGAGAAAATGAAGGCAATAACGCCCAAGGCTTACTCTGGGTTTTATATTTATGTCTCTGTGATCAAACTAGTGAAGCCAAGTTTAATGTGTCTTACATAAACTTCTTTTTCTTAAAAGTTTACAAGATAGCTTTTTTCTCTTCACTTATTTTAATTCCCAGCACTTCTTGAATGATAGGGTTGTACGAAGCTGAGCTGTTCCCATAAATTTCTGTGTCCTAATAAATCTCGTTTGGGGAAAGTATGTGCAATACATAACAACTCATTATGCAGCGGCTGGTGAGAGCAGCAGGCAGCCAACACCCACTGGAGAGCACATTTGAAAGATAACCTACCTTTTAAAAGAATGTACTAGAGTTCTAACTTCTGCCACTATGAAAAAAAATGAAAATCAACCCTTCTCAAAACAATATTTCCCCACTAGTTTCCTCAACCCCTGCCGCCCCCAAGGGGCTAGATATCAGTTTGCCTTTGAAATTTGAAAAAAGGGTGGAGAAAGGAACTGTTTTTAACTCAGAGAGGAAAAAAGGATTAAATTCTTTATAGCACACTCAACAACAGGTCTATAAAACAGACGGTGTTGGGATAGCCATGGAGCTAAGTCAAATGCATTTAAGGAGAGTAGCTTACTAATGATCAGCTGAGGGATTTTAAAGAACTAGAACCAGCAAACAGCAGGGATGACAGACAGGCAGTTCTCATTTTCACTTCAGGTCCATGTCTCCAAGGGTGCTCAGCCTCCCACTCTATTCCTTCTATTCACAACTGTTTAAGATTTTTAAGCCCAGAGAGTTTGCTGGATGTAAACAATAAATACATTGTGAAGTGCATTGATGTTATTAATAATAGGACTAGTATGTAAATTCAAAACAAGGTCTTAAGCAATGAACAGATAATAAAACAGGTTCATTTCTTACCATGCTGTTGCTTCTTTTTGATTTCTATAGATACACTGAAAGAACATAGGGAGTAAAACACAGTTCCACCGGCATCACCAGTATCGATCTTCCTGTTTCTCAAAACAGCCTGGCCTGGTCCTCCGCCTTACAGGGCTGAACTCTGGTCAGCTCACCTGCCGAGGAGCTGCTGTCTCCCCGAGTCAGAGCTGAAGGACAGATGCTGACTGTTCATGTCCAAAGCGCTTTTAATAAGGGTGTGTTTGACTCAAGAGTTGAAAGGGTTAAAGAGGTGCGCCCTTTTTTGGGTGTGACATTAAACCAAAATTGCTGAAAAGACAACAGAGGAAATAGTAGTAGGTGGTTCGGGGAAAGTTGTCCTGCATGTATTAAATTGTATGAAAAAAGCCTGACTTCAGATATATGGGAAATAGGTATTTGGAAGGGTATCTTAGCTCTGGTTTTCTATCTCTGATGAATAAGGTCAATTGTCTTTAGGGTTGAGTTTTTGTTCTGTTTTGTTTTAATTCTGCCTTTTATTTACTTAGGCTGTGTTCCCCTACATAGGTATAAATTATATCCCACAAACTATATCCCATGTAACATTATTTAAAAATGTGTGTCCATGTAATAGGAAAGTAAAAATGATATCCATTTCATCAGTACACGAACAACGGACACCTGTATTTATCAATACATATAATTCAATAATTGTAAATTATTATCATGTTTCTAGTTTGTATATGTCTTGTAAATTTTCAGTATTCAGCAAAATTCTTTTGCTGAAGTTTCATTCTTCATTAATAGACCTCTTGATTACTTGACTTTATTTCTAGGTGATATAAATTAGAAGAAAAAATGCTCTCCCCTTTCTTTATCATGACTACCTTTATTAGAAATATTTATTAAATACCTATGGGCTCATATGTGTGAGAACGCACTGATGATGGCATGCATGTGAAATGCTGTTCTTTGTTATTATTATTAATTGTGGCAGATAGCACATAATACAAAATCTGCCACCTTAACCATTTTTAAGCACTCAGCTCCCTAGTATTCACTATGTTCATTGTTGTGCAAAAGATCTCTAAAACTTTCTCATTTTGCAAAACTGAAACTCTATGCCCAGTAAGCAACTCCTCATTCTGCTCTGCTCCCAGCCTCTGGCAACCACCATTCTCCTTTCCATTTCTGAGTTTGATTACTTTAGGCACCTCATAAACATGGCACATATAGTATTTGTCTTTGTGTGACTGGCATATATCACTTATAGCACAACATCCTCGAGGTTCATCCACGTTGTATCATGTGATACATTTCATGTATTCAAAGAGCATGTATTGATTGCCAGCTCTGTGGCAGTCTCCTGTAGATTCAGGTTCCCTGATATCAAGGAACTCACAGTTTGAGGTAAAAGAAAATGAATGAAGATAGATATGTGAAGACTGTATAAGGTAATACTGTTATTTAAAGGATGCTATGGGCATATAATAACAGCTACCATTTATGAATGCCCCATGTACAAAAAATAGTTCTTTGTTGGGGGGGATGTCATTTGAATTAATACTTAAAACACACACACCCTAACTCTGTTTTCTTTCTTCCTTTTTTTCTAAATAAGTATTATGGCTGATAGATAAAACCTTTATAACCCAATATTAATTGATTTCCAATCAATTCTATAGCTATCATTTATATTAAAAACATTTTCTGGTACTATGACTGTACAAGTACTTAACAACATAATCTGAAATAAATTTTTTTTTTTTTGAGACAGGGTCTCACCAAGTTGCTTAGGACCTCGCTAAGTAGCTGAGCCTGGCTTTGAACTTACAACCCTGCCTCAATCTCCTGGGCTGTGCCAATGCTCTGGCTTAAAAATAAGAATTCTTCTACTAAACCAAGACAGAAAAGATAGGAAATAGTTAATATCTTCCACTAGTACCTACCATGAACTCACTATGTGAGGGATAGAGAATATAAGGCTTATTTTTACTTCTAGAAGCTTATAGACTTGTCTATAAAGCAACCACCAGTATGCAGGCAGGCATATAATTAACTGCTAAAATATGTGCTGAGGACATTTGTGATGCTTTCAGAGTTCAAAGGGCAAGAGATCAGTGAGGTGTACAGCCAGAGCCCACAGGAAGACATAGGACCAACCCTGAAGGATAGACTCAGCAAGGCAGAGGGCGAGGGAAGGCACTCTAGGGCAGGGCACAGCCTGAAGGCAGGTAACCCATGACCATGGGCACAAGGACCTCCCTGGAATTAAGGGGCACGATGAAGGCTGGTGGAATAAGTAAGGGGAAGGTGGAAGGTGGAATAAGGAAATTCATCTCACTTGGGGACGGCTGGGGACTATGGATTCTCCACAGGCTCCTGAGCAGGAAGTGACATGATTGGAAGAGATACTGGTGGAAGACAATCATGGTAGCCTCTGGTGGACCCCACAGAATGAGGATTCAGGTTTGTGACCAGGAAGTGGAAGGAAGAAAAGAAAAGAATGTGGGAAAGCAGAAACTGAAAAAGAGAGGTGAACTCAAAGGAACCCCTGAGGCAGTCTCGCGGCCTCCAGAATACTATAGAGCTCTATCAGAGGGCTGGGAGACTGGCAGGGGTCATGTGCACTTAGGAGACAGTTAATATTTCCAAGTAGAAATGTCCACAAACCATGTAGGTCTCACTCTCAAAGCTATACATCTAAACTTAATCTGAACCCTAAATCAGTCACTTATCAAATCACAATTTTATAGGAAAAATACAAGCGATGGTCTGTAAATGCCATTATTGGCTCTATTATAGGGCAGTGAATGCAACTTATTCCCTGTAAAAGACAAAAGATACATTTACTGTCTTCAGCCTCCTTCAACATCTAACAGTTTTGATCAGCAGTCTGTCCCTGTGTGTCCTTTATAGAGGTGGCTCATGTTGGACGATCTTTGTAGTAAGGATTTCACTAATAAGCATAGGTAATGACTACTCTGAAGGACTGGACAGCATTTCATCATTTTCTTTAAATGAAGTGTCTGAAGAAAGGCTACTCTCTGTGATGATCATAATGAATGAAGTAAAAATAGCAAACCTGTAGTTCTGTTTTGCAATAAAGCAATGAAATCCTCTTGCAAGAGGAGACTTCCTTAAATGAACATCACATGGAGGGGCTGGGGTTGTGGCTCAGTGGTAGAGTGCTTGCCTAGCACATGTGAGGCACTGGGTTCGATCCTCAGCACCACATAAAAATAAATAAATAAAATAAAGGTACTGTGTCCATCTACAACCATATATATATATATATAAAACAACAACAACAAAAACACCATATGGAGGTGAGAGGCAGCCGTGCCAGTCTTATTTATTTCCCAGGCTCACTCAAGGTATTGTACTTTTTCATTAGTACACTTTTCTAAAAAGTACAAATTGAAAACTGATTACATATTCATCATTAGCATCAGGTTTTTCACAGAAGGTAGAAAAGGGAAGGAGAATTCAGGAGGCCCTTCCCATCCCCTCAGCCAAATTTTCCAGGGATGGATTCTAGCTAGGGACCTTGCTCACATGCTTACTCTTTTTTTTTTCTTTCTTTCTTTCTTTCTTTTTTTTTTTTTTAGTTTGGAGTCTTTTTTATTTTTTTAAATCTGGAAAATCAGCCTTAGAGATAGATATATAGATATATGTAGATACGTTTTCTTTGGAGAACCTGAGTAGCAGGGATTAATCAAATAAGTACGGGAGTAGGTTCCTGGTGTCATGAAGGATTCAGAATCTATGAAACATGCCACAGAAAACTTGCATTTTGGTCCAAGAGGGTATCCAAGAGAAATGTGATATATGGTACCACCCTTTCATATCCCAGGAGTAAGATCGTGTCAAGCAATGTGCCAAGAGAGCAAAGAGAGATCACAACTCACAGTCCTAACCAGGAGTTCTCCAGCCGGCATTTGCTGGATAAAGTTCATGTGCTTAGAAGCAGCTTGTTAGGAGTGGATACCACAGTTCTGTTTTGTTATCTGCTAAAATGACTCCTGGTGTGTGGGGCTTACACCGCTCTGCTGGAGCATTCTACCCTCCCCACATTACATGCTTACTCTTACTGTGAATCTGTTTCTGCCTCTGAATGAGACTGGGTTTCTGCAAAGCCCAGGAGTATGGCTAGGTGCAAACAAAGGTAAAATCAACAACGCCTGACTTTCCGCCCACATTTGCAAGTCCTGCCAGTCCATATCACATGGAAAAAAGTCACACAGACATACTTCAGCTAGGAGTCCCCCCGCCACGTCCCCCACACAGAGGGTAGAATTTTGAGAGGAAATGATAACTGTAAAGTGGGCAAATTTACCAAAGACTCCTTATAGTTTTTTTTTAAGTCCTGATGCAGGCATTAGCCCCTTCAAAAAATACAAAATTATCTCAAAGTTCTTCTTTTTTTTTTTTAAATGGGACCTCACTACATTGCACAGGCTGGTCTAAAACCCCTGGGCTCAGGTGATCCTCCTGCCTCAGCCCCCAAGTAGCTGGGACAAATGGGACATGTTTAGCAGAGAATTTTAAAAGTATACATACATATACTTTGTATATATTTATATTACATATATATTTATTTATTTAAAATAGGCTCAGTCAAATAGGAAGTAGGGAGCTTGAGAGATTGGGACTCAAATTAAAAAGACCAATAAGAAATTCCTAGTCCGTGGAATGACCGAACAGTAATAACGCTGTTTTCAATTTTCTACCACAACGTGACGAGCTGTTCAAAGTTCACTGTGTGTATTCAGCTATATTAAGATGACGGTGCTTTGGGGAAATCAAGGAGACTGGTTTCATGTATAGGGGGATTCATGGCACAAGGAAGCAGGGGCGGAGAGGTGAGGGGAGTGGTCCTCAGAGAGGAACCAGAGCCAGAGGTAATGGGGAGGATGTGGATCTTGACTTGCATATGGAATGGGGCTTCCATGTTTTTTTATTTAGCTGTTAAAGTACAGGTGCCCTCATATGGCTGGAAGTCTTGAGGGACACCAGATATCTGTATTACGTTTTTATGAACTGTAGTCTTAGGGTTAATTATGTTCCATGCATTTTGCTGAGTACTTTACATTCATAAATTTGTCAAATCTGTAGAAGTACAAATTATTGTCACCATTTTACAAATGTGGAAGCAAGTTCAGGCAAGGAAGGCAAGTAATTTTTGTTGTTGTTGTTGTTCCAGTTAGTTATACATGACAGCAGAATGCATTTTGACTCGTCGTGCACAAATGGAGCATAACTTTTCATTTTTCTGGTTATATATGATGCAGAGTCACACCATTCATGCAATTATACATGTACATAGGGTAATAATGTCCAACTCTTTCCACCATCTTTCCCACCCCATACCTCCTCTCCCCACCCCCCACCCAATCCAAAGTTCCTCCATTCTTCCCATGCCCCCTCCACCCCGTTATGGATCAACATCCACATGTCAGAGAAAACATTTGGCCTTTTGTTTTTTGGGGATTAGCTTATTTTGCTTAGCATGATATTCTCCAACTCCATCCATTTAACAGCAAATGCCATAATTTCATTCTTCTTTAAGGCTGAGTAATATTCCATTGTTTACATATACCACAGTTTCTTTATCCATTCATCTATTGAAGGGCATCTAGGTTGGTTATGTAGTTTAGCTATTGTGAATTGAGCTGCTATAAACATTGATGTGGCTGCATCACAGTAGTATGATGATTTTAAGTCCTTTGGGTATAGACAAGGAGTGGGATAGCTATAGCTATAGCTAGGTCTAATGGTGGTTCCATTTCAAGTTTTCTTAGGAATCTCCATACTGCTTTCTGTAATGGTTGCACCAGTTTGCAGTCCCACCAGCAATGTATGAGTGTTCCTTTTCCCCCACATCCTCACCAACATTTATTATTGCTTGTATTCTTGATAATTGCCAATCTGACTGGAGTTTTCATCTTACAGTGGTTTTGATTTGCATTTCTCTAATTGCTAAAGATGTTGAAGATTTTTTCATATATTTGTTGATTGACTGTATATCTTGGAAGGTGAGTAATTTGTCCAAGGGCACAGAATTAATGAATAGTGCCCAGGTTCAAACCCAGGACTGCTGGACTCCAAACCACACATTCTTAACCATTTGTCTCTAATGTCAGCTTCTACCACTCTCTCTCCAGAAACCATTCTGTCTCTCTGTTGTCCCTGATGTCTTCCCTCACAACCTTCTTGCTTCCCCCGCCATCCCTTTTCTTTTTTATTCTCACCCTTACCTCCTATTTAATTTCTGTCTCTGGAGGGCACCCGACCATCTCCGCGATCTCTGTACATTTCCCTGTCATGGATACCATGTCACATTCATTTTCAGATAAGATACTCAGCCTCCCTGAAGCTACAGGACTTGTCTGAGGCCACACAGGAAGATACAAGGCTAGATGTTTGCTAGGGGCCCTTGTGACACGGATGGTTCTGTCTGGGGTTGGGAGTGGCCAAGATGGCTGCCAGAGCCCCCTCACCCATATTCCTGAAATTCCTGGGCTGTTTCAGCACGAACTACTTCCTGCTTCAACTCTGTCCCCTTAAGTCTGTTTGACACATGGCAGCTCAGGTGAGCATTTTTAAAGCACAAGTCATATCTTGTCACTCTTCTTTTCAGAATCCCCAGTATCTTCCGCTAAGTTCTGACTGAAATTCTAAGTTCTTACAATGACCCTTAGCTTCCATGTGACCTGGTCCCTACCTACTTCTCTGCCTCAACTTGTCCTCCTTCATGTTCTTTGCCTCATTCACGTCCCCTCCAGCCTTCAAGGTCTTTACCATTCCTACCATACCAAAGGCTGCTGCTCTTTCTTCTGGATGCTTCTCCTAGATAGCCACTTGGTCAGTCCTCACCTCAGTCAAGTCTCCTCAAGAGGCCTCTGTGCCCACATAGTCTGCCTAGACTACACCAGCACTCTCCTGTCCTCGTCTCTTTTATATATATATATATTTTAGTTGTCAGTGGACTTTATTTGTTTATATATGATACTGAGAATCAAACCCAGTGCCTCACACATGCTAGGCAAGCGCTCTACCACTGAGCCCCAGCCCCAGCCTTCTTATCCTCATCTTGACTCCCGTTCTTGTGTTACTCTTCCTCCTAGTACCTGTCTCTAGCCCACAGTCTCTTGATCACTGCCTATTTCCACCTAGAATGGAAGCTCCTGAGAGAAGACATTTTATCAGTCCCCTTCACTTAACTCCTCAGCACCTGACAGGCATAAGAACATTTCAGTCACTTGTGGTGCTTCAGAACCACATATAGAATGAACAAATAAAGTTCAGATCTGTTTTAAAGTGAAAGGCTTCAAATCTGGCCTGTTCAGCCCATAAAGGCCTGACTAGGAGAGAAGGTGTATTAGTCAGGCCTTATGAGAAGGAAAGAACAGGAAAAGTGGAATGATTTGATGAGAGGCTAAAAGTGGCAAAGGAGCCAGTTATGGTGGTATACACCTGTCACCCCAGCAACTCAGGAGGCTGAAGCAGGAGGATCACAGGTTTGAGGCCAGTGCAACAACTCAGTGAGGCCCTAAGCAACTTAGCGAGACCCTGTTTCAAAGTTTAAAATTTTAAAAAGGGCTGGGGATGTGGCTTAGTGATTAAGTACCACTGGGTTCAATCTCTGGCACCCAAAAATAAAACTGAAAAATAAAATAAAAGGGACAAAAATGTGCAGAGGACTTAGGGAACCTCCTAAGAGTGATGTCCTAACCTGGAACTAAAAACACACCTGAATAGCAAAGAGGGAGCAGCTGCCAGAATAGGCACACAGAGGACAGTGCCAGGGGTGCTGGCAGGGACTGAGAGACATAACCAGCTTTCAGTGTCCTGAAGGGAGGGATCCAGGAGAATGAATGCCTGTCCTCTTTTCCTTCCCTCTTTAATCTCCTGCCAAGGCCCTGCTTCAACCCCAGCAGAAAGCCAGATGACCAACCAGAAAGAGCTGATTGATGTCCATGCAGGTCATGGAATAGGATGGAGAACGAAGTGGGATCTGGAGGTGCAAAGGAGGGTGTCCAGGAGTGAATACAGAGGAATCTATGGGGGCAGGAGTAAGCCGAACGTCTGCCTCCTGCTCTTTCCCAGCAAGTAGAGACACAGGAGATCAAGGAAAGGAAGAGTGGAGACCTGGGTCACCAAAAAGACCACCATGAAGTACTGAAGACACAAAGGAAACCCCCACCCCCCGCACACACACAGTATTGAGGATTGAACCCAAGGGCACTCTACTGAGCTATCTCCCCAGCCTTCATTTTAGGTTTTGTGTCAGATGGGGTCTCACTAAGTTGCTGGCCTGGAACTTGCAATCCTCCTGCCTCAGACTCTCAAGTCTCTGGGATTACAGGCTTGCACCACTATATCCAGCAGCAGACATACAGGGGCTTTATAAGAGAATGTCAAGTGTGTCTAATCTCACCTCTCATGATTTAATTCCATGCCCAGTAAGGTTTTGTAATTGTTCTCTTCATAAATTTAACATGTCAGAGACACTGTAAGCTAAACTTTCACCTCAAACATAGCAGCCAAATTTCCTTTAGCACAAAATGCTCTTACTAACTCCACTCTGCAGTGAGCAATCCCAGTTGGTCACAGGTCAGCCAGGCCCTCCTCTGGCCTGCATCATGTTTGTCTGCCATACTGTGCGAATCACAACCACTCAGCCTAGAGCGCAGGAACTTCAAACTTCTCTTAAGTCTCAGCAAGCAGTTCTGCAATTGTCTGCCTTGACATCATGCCATTCAGAAAACAGACTGCATTCCTAGCAAAAAGGATGATCACCCCTATCTCACCTTATATAACACCTATGGCATAAGCAACCAATAAATAAATAAACAAACAAATGAAATTGCTTGTAGAAATTGACCATGTTGATACCTTGACCTTGGCCTTCCAGATTCCAGAACTGTGAGAAATAAATGTCCTGTCTTGTAAGTTACCCTGTCTTTGGTATTTTGTTATAGCGGCCCAAGTGACCAAGACACTCAGAAATTCACTCCTAGGTACATACCCAAAAGGACCGAAAGTATCTGCCCACATAAAAATGTATGCATGAATATTAGAGGGAGAATTATTCATAAGAATCAAAATATACCAGCAACACAAATGCTCATCAGCTGATGAATGGATCAACAAAACACAGCATTCGGAGCTGAGGTTGTGGCTCAGTGGTAGAGTACTCGCCTAGCATGTGTGAGGCACTGGGTTCGATTCTCAGCACCGCATATAAAAAAATAAAGGTCCATCAACAACTAATAAAAAACATTGGAAAAGAAAAAAAAACCACAGCATTCCTGGTCACCACAGGAAATGAAGCCCTGAGACACACCACAACAGGGAAGAACCATAAACAGAGAGTGGGTAAACAGTTGCCAGCTGCTGGGGTAAGGATGAGATGGAGAGTAACTACAGGGTTTCTTTTGGGGTGATGAAAAGTTTCTGGAATGAGAACATAGCAGTGGTAGCACAAGCAAGTCAATATCCTAAAACCCACTGAATTGAACACTTTTAACAATAGACTTTATGGCATATAAATTAGACCATGATTTATAAAATTGATGATGAACGATAATGAGGTGAGACAATTCTAGTCCCCTTATTTCACCACCCCAAGGAAACTGATAAAAGTAATTTTAAAAATCTGAAGTCATAAGAAAATCTGTGGTGTCCCAGGACAATGTAAAGACCAAATCTATTGGGCTGGGATTGTGGCTCATAGATACAGCACTTGCCTTGCACATGTGAGGTACTGGGTTTGATCCTCAGCACCACATTAAAAATAAATAAATAAGGATATTGTGTCCATCTACAACTAAAAAAAAAAAAAAGTAAAAAAAAAGACCAAATCTACTAAAGTAACAGGGGAGTCCTCTTCACTATTATTTTAGTGGCAGTTATAGAAAAGAAAGTGGTAAGAGGAATACGGATGACTGAGGTGTCTAACAAGGAGCGTAAGGCCTCATGTTCTTGAGGGGCCTCAGTCACTAACTTGTGACTCTAAATGACATTAAAGACTCAGGTACAATGAAACAGTGACAAGAATTTTTGTTATACATAAAATCACATCTTATGTAACATATAAATGAACATTTTTCTGTACAAATACTCAATATCCAAAATTACATTGCATTTGTGTGTTGAGAATATTCATTTGTTAAATGTGGAGATTTAGAATATATCAGTGTTTTCATGATTCTGTGGTATTCTATTCTTCAGTGCTCTCACTTGGAAAAATAGAAACAGGAATTATATCTACCCCACCATAATTTTTTCTTACAACTTCAGATTTTTCTTTTTATTGCTTTCATCAATTTTCTTGGGGTGATGTAGTAAGGAGTCTAGAATGGTCTCACCTCATTATTGTTCATCATCCATTTTACAAAGATTAAAGGATCAAAAGAGTTTTTTTTTATATTCAGAACAGTGGCTGGTGTGTACAAAAAATGGTAAGTGTAAGCTTTTGTTACTAATATTCTCTACAATTTCTCCAAATCACACATTACAAGATACTGAGGAGGCACTGTGAATTGAAAGTTTCTAAATGTGTTTCTAAATGTATTCTTCTGAACTCCCATGTTGAAACCCTACCCTGAAATGTGATTTAGAAGGATGTGAGGCCTTTGGGATGTGATTAGGTATTGAGGGTGGAGCCCTCATGCATGAGATTAGGGCCTTTATTAGAGTCACAAAAGAGCTTGCTTTCCCTCTCTGGCCTCTGCCAAGTGAAGAAACAAGAAGTTAGCCGTCTATCACCCAGTAGAGGCCCTCATCAAAAGCCAACAAAGTTGGCATCCTGATCTCACACATTCAGCCCTCAGAAGGGTGAGAAATAAGTTTCTGTTGTTTATAAGAGACTGACTGTGGTATTTTGCTTTAGCAGCCTGAGCTTTGAGAGCAAGGGATGTAAAAATATCTCTCTATACATATGTAAAAGAATGAGTGTTTTGTGGCTCAGTGATAGAGCACTTACCTAGCATACTTGAGGAGCTGGGTTCAATCCCCAGCACCTAAGGGGGAAAAAAATTTCTCAATTTCAGCTAAGCCCCCAAAGGGTTAAGGCAGGTACAAATTAGGGGTCCAGCTGAAGGAGGTGCCCCGGACCTGAGAAATGCACAAATGATAAAAGAAGCATTTCTAGACTATAAGAGAAAGAAGTATGAGGCCGATACAGAACATAGTGAAATCTGCACATGTTAGAGGTTTTTCTATGTTGTTCCCCTTCTTTTGGAAAATGAAGAGGAGAAAATGAACATGCAATCATTGAATAGTGTAAAAGACCTTGAAGACTCATTTAATTGGTGGAAATGATTTTTTAGTAATGTATATGCTCTTGATATTAAATCTCATGAGAATTGTGTCCATTCATTCATGGAAATATTTATTGAGCATCTTACAATTGTCCAGACAAGGTTTCTCTTGTCACAGGTTTACATCTACATAGAGGCATACACTGATTAAACTAAGCCTCCCTTAACTGTGAGCTTGGAAAGGCATGGCCTCCTCAGTGACTCAGTCTATTCAGCCTACTGTATCAGTGTCCCAGATCAAGTGGCTTATAAATAACCAAAACTTATTTCTCACGGTTCTGGTGGGTGGGAAGTTCAAGGAAAAGTGCTGACAGATTCATCTGGTAAAGGCCTGATTCCTTACCATCTTGTCACTGTGTCCTCACATGGTGGAAGGATTATCTCACAATCTTCTAGCTCTCAGGGTCTTTTTTTATAAGCAATAATCCCTTTCATAAAGACTCCATCCTCATGACCCCATAGCCTCCCTAAGGCCCCACTTTCTAATACCATCATTTTGTGGGGTAGATTTTAACATAGTAGTTTGGGAGGGACACAGACATTCAGGATATATCCATAGTCAGTAGTCGAAATAGAAGGTACGTGGAGCTTCCATGTACTCTATAGCAATGGTATGTTTGGGGTACAAAATGTATTTGATTTGGGCACACTTTCCATCGATTTGTGCTCTGCCGAATATCGCACTGCCCTTAGCAGATGCATGAGAGGCACAACCCAAGCCTTCAGGCATTATCTTATATGGCAATTACTTTCAGCACAGTACTTCACAATTCAGCAGGCACATTCTCTTATAGATTGTAGCCATCATCGGTCTCAGCCTAAACCACAGTTTAACTGGCTTTCTTTGGTTATAAACATAATTGGAATTAAGGTTTAGAAGGAGAGATAAGACAGATCTAATGTGAACACAAAAGCAAAACACATACACACTCATTATTTTGTTGTAATTCTTGTGCACCTTCACTATTGAAGAGCTTTCATGTGGTGCACAGATCTAACAAGGCAACATATGAAGGGTTATCCTGCAATCTTCTAAAGCTGCACGAGCAGTGGTGAGACAGATGCCCCTCCACAGATGCCCCTCCACAGCTGGTCTCACCCTTGAGCTGCATCCCGGCTCAAGGGCACAGTCTGGCACCCAGGCAAATGTAGGGCTCTGGGCCAGAGAGACCAAGAGCAGTGCCTTCCTCCTTTGTGTAAGGATAGGAACTTCTGCTCAGCCATCCTCGGCCTGGGCACACACTTTCTGAATGATCACATGCAGCTCCCCACTCTGGATCAACCAGGGAGAGTAGAAAGCCCTTTTTGTGGTTTGAGATCCTTCAGAAAGGAAGAAAACCTACACACCACTTCTTTTTTTTTTTTTTTTTTAATATTTTTTTAGTTGTAGATGGACACAATGTCTTTATTTTATTGCTTTGTATGTGATGCTGAGGATCGAACCCAGGGCCTCACGCATGCGAGGCAAGCACTCTACCACTAAGCTACAATCCCAGCCCCTACATACCACTTCTGATAAGCCACACAAAAACAGTTCCTTCTTGGGCTAAGAAACAGAGAGAGACTTCAGGAAAACCTGGGCAGAAAATAGTTCCTAAAGAATAAATTGGAAGGAAGGGTGGGGCCACCAAAGGACCCATTGTCAAGTCCCTCCATCTTTTTCAGTGTTTTGGTCCTTCAATCACAGCTCAGCTCACCTGGGGTAACTGAGGAAGATGCTTTGCTAGTTTTCTAAAACACAAATAAGTGAAGCTTAATTTGAGATAATTTGAAGTAATTCCTTAACTATGACAATCTCAATTTGTTATCTAATACAAAGGCGCTTGAATTAGACTAGTCTTGGAAACCCTGGCTCACTGCTTCAGCTGCCCTTGACGTTTTAGTTCCTGGAATTACAGTACAACTTTCCCCAGTAAGCACTCTTCAAGTGAATGTTTGGTATCTACTGAACTTACTTCATTTGCTTCTGCCTCTAAGCATCCTCTTCCTGCACTGCAGTATACTGTTGAACATTTCTCCTTAAAAGTGGGTATGCGAACATCGTGCTAAGTGAAATAAGCCAGACCCAGAAAATCAAGGATAAAATGTTTTCTGTCATATGCAGCAGCTAGAGAAAAATAAGTGTGGGGGGTGGCTGGATATCATAAGAATAGAGAAATCAGTGGAGTAAAAGGAGATTGAGTAGGAAGGGGGAAATGTGAAAGGGGAGGAAGTGGGGAATTTATTCAACAAAAGTGCACTGTGCGCATGTATAAATGTACCACATTGAATTCTACCTTTATGTATATCTATAAAGCACCAATTAAAAATAAACAAAAGGATGACCAACAAAGTAGAGGAAGGGGAATCAGGGGAGGGAGGAGGAAAAGGAAAGAGGAGGCACTGGGGACTGAAATGGAACAAATTAAATTTCATGCATATATGATGATATTAAAATGAATCCCACTATTATGTACAACTACAATGCACTAATACAAGCAAAAAAAAAATAAAGTGAGTATGTACCCTAAAAAGACTAAAATAAATAATCACCTTTAGTAAAATGCAAATATGATGGAACAGTGATTAGAACAATGTCATTTTTGTGGCTTTGAAATTACAATGGGATCAACACCCAAAACATCACCACAATAGCTGAACAGATATTGAAGAAGAAATGGTGGGTCCACATAATTATGCCTATGGCTCTTCGTGCCTTGACAGAGCTAAAGGCATGATTAAATATCTTTTTTTTTTTTTTTTTGCCTTGATCAATAATGACAATGTGGGCTGGGATTGTAGCTCAAGTGGTAGAGCGCTTGCCTTGCATGCGTGAGGCCCTGAGTTCGATCCTCAGCACCACATACAAAGCAATAAAATAAAGACATTGTGTCCATCAACAACTAAAAAAAATATAAAAAAAAATAATGACAATGTTATACCAAATGCTTATGGTGGGTGGTATTCTAAGTGGTTTACATGTAATAAACACATTGAATCCTTACAATGACCTGATGAGGCAGATGAGTAACTGATGCATAGAAAGGTATAGAAACTAGCCCAAGGATGCGTACCTATCCAATGGCACAGCTTGAATTTGAAGCTGAGCATGTGTGACTCCAGAATCCATGCTCTTAACCAACTCACCGTACTTTCAGACTTTTCAAAGGTGCTTGTGGTTCTGCATAAGGAACTAATCTCACTTCATGTCTCTTTCATGGACAGTCCCTAAGAAATTCATAATGGGACCCAGCGCCCTTTTTAAAAAAATTACAAAAGGAGCTGGGCGTGGTGGCACATGACTATAATCGCAGAGGCTCGGGAGGCTGAGGCAGGAGGATTGCAAATACAAAGCCAGCCTCAGCAACTTAGCAAGGCCCTGAGCAACTCAGCGATACCCTGTCTCTAAATAAAAAACATAAAGGGCTGGGGATGTGGCTCAGTAATGCACCAATTCAATCTCCAGTACAAAAAAAAAAGAAAAAAAGAAACATCATCCATTAAATTAGTTCTATAAGCTAGCCTATTTTTAAAGGTGATTCATGGGGGAAGGGAGATATAATTTCACACACTGAATGACCTATTAAACTTGATACACAGTCAACATTTAAAAAAAAAACCTTCCACCTCAAGTTTTCCCATGAATTAATCACTTATAAGTCCACCGCTGCATCATTCTCTGGTGTCACAGCTGCCAGGAAATTCAACCAGAGTCTGACTCAAGGTGTGTGTAGCAATCCATTGTATTAGATGATCTTCTGGTGTTAGATCTAACTTACATAATTGTAGAATAGTGGAGATGAGAGGGGCCTGGCAGCTTCTGAACTTACTGTCCCTAAGTGACCCTGTCCAAGAAGGATGAATGAGATGCCCTAGGTCCTAGAGCCGTGCAGCAGAAGGATCATCACAAGACGATGGTCACAGGCTTTTCAGTGTTGGGTGCCTTTCTTCACTTTGCATACTGCTCACCCCATCCCTATGACTTTTTACAAAATTTTTTCTTTTCATATATGCATGACAATAGAGTGTATTTTGACATATCATACATACATGGAGTATAACTTATTCTAATTAAGATCCCATTGTTGTGGTTGTACATGATGTGGGATTACACTGGTCATGTGTTTGTCTATCTATAAGGACAGGAAAGTTATGTCCCTGTGACTTTTTTATTTTCCAAAAGTAACATGTTGGGCTGGGGGCAGGTAGCTCAGTGGTAGAGCACTTGTCTAGCATGTGCAAGATCCTGAGTTCAACCCCTAGCACTGCAAATAATAAAGTTGCACATAATTTTACTATGGCTAGTGAGGTTTAGTTAGCCCAGGCCTAAACTCATGTGAAAAAATTAAAATGTTCTTGTGACCTGAGACTAAGGACACTTCCATATTCTCTGTATAGACAAGGTTAACATAATTATATTCTACTAGTTGAATTTTGGAAATATATTTGATCTACTTGAAATATGAATTCAGTGGTGCTTGCCTGTCCTTCACTGAGAGAAGCAGACAGGTAGCATTATAAAACACAAAGCACCAGGGGAACAGGAAACAGGAGTGTGGAAAGTGGAAACTGGTCATCACTTTCTATCTTGTGTGGGAACTCATTTTCTATTATTCTATTATATTTCATCATTAATCACTTGATCCCTGTGGAAATGGGTGGCAGCATGTCTGAAAAACATCAGATAGCCAGGCACGATGGTGCATGCCTATAATCCCAGCAGTTTGGGAGGCTGAGGCAGGAGGATTGCAAGTTCAAAGCCAGCCTCAGCAACTTATTGAGGCCTTAAGCAACTCAGCAAGACCCTATCTCTAAATAAAATATTAAAAAGTGGCTGGGGATGTGGCTAAGTGGTTAAATGCCCCTGGGTTCAATCCCCAGTACCAGAACAAACACCAGAAGATGTTTTAAGTTCTGGGAACAAGGAGATGTCAGATCCTTGGCCTCCTCTCCAGTCAATGAGCTCAGGACCTCCGCTGCCTACCTGCCTCTTGTCTCCCTCACTAGTCCCTCTATACAAAGCCATAAAAATCTTTCTGTATCACAGATTTTTTTCCACCACCTACTTCTCAAAAAACATTCAGTGACTGTCCACTCTGTTTAGGACAAAGCCCGCACTTTCATAACCCTGAGCAGAATGGCACTGTTCCTCTTTGTAGTCAGCCCACCTCTGTGCCTGTGCCAACCGTTCACTAACCAAATTAGTATGTACTCAGTTCCACAAGCACACTACATGCTTGCCTGTCTCATTATCTTTGCCCATGGGGTTTTTCCTCCCAGAATGTCACATTACCCCCTGTGCCAATGCAACTCTGATTCACACGGCAGGACCCAGCCCAGGGGCCTCCTGTACTGACTGAGTGCACTGACATTCTCTTACAGCACTCATTACTGGTAATGTGGATTTCCCTTTGCTGGTCATTTTCCATGTATATTTCTCCTGCACTCCCATTCAGTTTATAAATTCCTTTAGAGCAGGAAACATTGCTTAGATGAAAAAGTATTTCCAATATGCCTTAAAAACATAAAGAATTAAGTATCAGACAACTGATTATTTGTCAGCTCTGCCCAAATTCTACTTGAAGAGCCATCCCTTAAACATTTGAGGTGATTTTTAAAAATAATTATTCTAAAAATCTAAAAGCTAAGGAATACATCTTTAAGAAAGGGCTTTTACCTATAATTCATGGTAAGATTCAAAATAATTTGTTATGGTGTATTTATTAATCAGTTAAGAGAATTAAGAAAATAGGAATAAATGAACTCATTTTTTGTTGTTTTTTAGAAACCTACCTAAGTTTGTCTCCACATTAAAGACAAAAGGAGACAAAAATATAACTAGAGGCTCACATGCCACACATTTAAGTATTTTAAAGTTATGAATCAAGCTAACAAACTATTAAATAATGTTATAATATTCTTCCTTTTAAAAAAGGCATTTTTTTTTGGTACTGGAGATTGAACTCAGCGGCATTCAACCACTGAGCCACATCCCCAGCCCTATTTTGTGTTTTATGTAGAGACAGGGTCTCACTGGGTTGCTTAGCACCTCGCCATTGCTGAGGCTGGCTTTGAACTCACGATTCTCCTGTCTCAGCCTTCCTAAGTGCTGGAATTACAGGCATGTGCCATCACGCCTGGCTAAAAAAGGAATCTTTGAAATGACCTGAAGTTCAAGTTTGCCTTCTCTTTCCTCTCCTGCCTCCATTTTATATGACCAGTGGCCTCCACAACTACCCAGGATGTCTCAGCCTACACATCTGAATGTGTTCCTTGCATATGGCTTCCCTTGGCCGCCTGTTGGGCCTAGCTATGTATGCTAGCCACAGGGTCTGCTCTCAGAGGGACAAAGAAGAGACTTAAGAATTAGACCAGAAACTATGCAACTCCTAGAAGAAAAGGTAGGGCCAACACTTCAGCACATAGGCACAGGCAACAGCTTTCCCACTAGGAATTGTAAAGCTCAGGAAATAATGCCAAGAGTTAATAAGTCACATTAAAAAGCTGCACAGGAAAGGAAATAACAAGTTGATTATTGAATTGATCCTTAGAAAAATTGGAATGGAATCACCATTTGACCCAGCTATCCCACTCCTTGGTCTATACCCAGAAGACTTCAAAACAGCATACTACAGTACACAGCCACTTCAATGTTTATAGCAGATCAATTCACAATAGCTAAACTGTGGAACCAACCTAGATGCCCCTTGATAGATGAATGGATAAAGAAACTGTGGTATATATACATAATGCAATATTGCTCAGCAATAAAAGAGAATAAAATTATGGCATTTACAGGTAAATGGATGGAGTTGGAGAATATCATGCTAAGTGAAGTAAGCCAATCCCAAAAAACCAAACACCAAATGTTCTCTCTGATAAGTGGATGCTGATCCATAATATGGGGGAGGACACGGGAAGAATGGAGGAACTTTGGTCACAAGGGTGGGAGGGGGAGGGGGACAGTAAAGATGGTGGAATATGATGGACATCACAGCCCTAGTTTTATGTATGACTACATGTATGCTGTGATTCTACATCATATACAACCAGAGAAATGAAAAGTTGTGCTCCATTTGTGTACAATGAATCAAAATGCATGCTGCTATCATGTATACCTAAGCAGAATAAATAAATAAATAAAATTAAGAAAAAAAAACCAAGTGTGAATTGAGAGCCTACAGAATGGAGAAAATCTTTGCTAACTACTTTTCTGACAGAAGATTATTATCCAGAATATGTAAAGAACTCAAATAATGCCAAAAAAAAGATAATAATAACCTAATTAATTAATGGGCAAGTGAACTAAACAGACACTTCTCAAAAGAAGAAATACAAATGGCAAAAGAATTTATGTATATAAAAATGCTCAACATCTTTAGCAATTAGAAAAATGCAAATCAAAACTACACTGAGATTTCATCTCATTCTAGTTAGAATAGCAACCACCAAGAATACAAACAATAATAAATGCTGGAAGGATGTAGAGAAAAAGAAACACTTTTACACTGTTAGGATTGTAAATTAATATAACCACTATGGAAATGAGTATGGAGATTCTTCCAAAGACTAGGATTAGAACCACTATATGATCCAGCTATAAATTTGTCATATGATAGTGATACATGCAAACCCATGTTTATGGCAGCACAAGTCACAATAATCAAACTATGGAACCAACCTAGGCGTCCATCAACAGATGATGGATAAAGAAAATGTTCTATATGTACACGGTGGAATTTTATTTAGCCCTAAAGAAAGAAACTATGTCATTTGCAGGAAAATGGATGGAACTAGAGAACATCACGTTAAGCGAAATAAGCCAAACTCAGAATATCATAGGTGGTATGTTTGCTCTTATATGTGGAAGCCAGAGAGGAAAAGGGAAAAGGAAGTGTGTGGGGGTGGGGGCAGAACTCATGAAAATTGAAGGGAGACCAATAGAGTAGAGGAAGGGGATCAGGGAGGAAAAGGGCAAATACTGGGGAACAATATTGGTCAAATTGCATCATTATGTTACATACATGTACAAATAAATGTGTAGCAATGAATACCGACATTATGTAGAATTACAAAGCATCAATAAAAAACATGGAAAAAATCTGACAACTCAAAAAAGAGGGGGGGAGAAATGCCTTCAGAGAGACCCACATATTGGTGTATACATGTTCTGCTTTTATAAACCTATGTTCTGCCATCTCTGTGCTGGGGGATTTCCTTTAAGGATAAGACTTGTCTGTTCTTTGCTTATATGATTTACCAGGGACATTCTGGTAGGGAGGACCAAGTTTCACATTCAACCCTGCTCCCTGACGACTAACATGTCTTTCAGACTTAGGTGATATTTTCAAGAAGCTTAGCTCAGATACTTTCTCTCCAAAACCCAGAAATCACATAATGTACTGCCTCTCTATTTATCTCTGCTAAACTTAGTCTCTTCTCATGATGTCTCTCTCCTCCAGTTCCCAATCATGTCAAGCAGAGCAGTCTCCTTTCACATAGAAAACCACAAAGGTCAAGCTGAAGTTCGGCAAGCACAACACGTCCTTGGGTCATTTCCATTTGGTTGTCTTCAATGGTAATAAATATTGACTCAATAGTACAGGAAACCCAAGTACAGACTGAGAGTCAGGAATTCCAGAACTCATTATTGAGCCCAGCAACATACTGCTTAGAGTCTAGGCACTAACACCTTTGCTTTTCCTGGTTTGCAAAGCAGGGATAATGATACCCAACTTGGGCTGGAGTATGGGCTAATTAATGATTGCATGGTGCTAAGTATAAGGAGGCTTCATGGTAACATGGCCTTGTAAAGTGATACATATTAATTATACCATATTAGATCCCAGCACAGCTATGTTGATCACTTTGAGGAACGTGATCTAGGTAGAACTCCTTTATTTCATTTTATGATTATATACTTGCTTTTGGGGTCCTGCTCTAAACTCATCTTTATGATAGTGCAGAAATTGTTTATTTATGTTCCTCCATGAGTTCTGTGAAGGAAGGGCAGGCTGCTAGTTATTTTGAATCCTGGGTGTGTCACAGTGTTGCTTTTACCAAGCTGTTTATTGGACAGACTGGAGAGGAGAGGACTGCACCCACGCCTCAGGGCCTAAGATGAAGAGGGAAGCAAGAAGCTGAGGAAAAGTTAGGACTTGAGCAGAGGTGCCCCACTCCCCAACATCCCACCCAACACCGGACGGCTAACTGTCTCCACATCACCAGAATTTGTGAACTTTAGGGCAGAGTTGCCAAAACTTCTTTACAAAACTGCCTTCTAACAAAGAACATTAACTTTCTGCTATATAAGATAGCTACAAGGAAAGTTGGGTTTTTTCCCTTCCTTCTTTTAATTCCATCACTGGAGCAGTGAATGAGAAAATTATATTACAGCAGAACAAAAAAAAAAATACTTTAGAACTTGGCTTTTAAGAAACCTGGAAGGATTAGTTAATCCCGACAGTTACAAAACTAGAAAGGAGAAGCAATGTCCTCTACCTACAGTGTCAAATTCAAGTTAATACATCAGTCTGGTACAGTGGCTCACACCTGCCAGCCTCAGCAGAAGGAATGCATGTTTAAGGCCAGCTTCCGCAACTTAGCAAGACCCTGTCTCAAAAATAAAACAAAGGGTCTGGGGATATAGCTTGGTAGTCAAGTATCCCTGGGCTCAATTCCCAGTATGAAAGAAAGAAAAGAAAAGAAATCAAACCAAATTTTAAAACTGAACTTGAATGCCTACTGAGTGTTAAGTAGTACTTGATAAATAAAATAATTAAGGATATTAAGTTGAAAGCATAAGATATAGAGAAAACACTTACTCATTCACTCCATAAACATTTACTGAGCACCTAATACATGCCAGTCAGTGTGCTAGGAAAGGGATAGAGCAGGGAACAAAGGAGACAAAAATCCCTGCTTTGTGGAGTTTATGTTGTAGGAAAGGAAACCAACAGTAAACAAGCAAACAAGCCAGCAGGGAAACAGGACGTAATGATATGTGCTGTGCAGGTCACTCGTGTAGGTGGAGGTGATAGTGTCTGAGTGACCTTTCTGCAGAGGTGACATTTAGGCTAAGATGTGAAGGACCAGCAGGAATCATTCCTCTGAGGACCTGGGCAAGTGCATTCTAAGCCCCACAAACGGGTCATGCTACATTCCTGAGGCAGGGAAGAAGAGCTCAAGCAATTGCTTCAGGGTGGGGATGAGTGGTGGGAGACAGGGCAGTGGCAGTGAGTTAGGCAGGGGCATGAGGTCGGTCCATAAAGGTTCTGTTAAACCCGTGTGCAAACTGGAGGGTTTTTTTTTTTGTTTTTGTTTTTGTTTTTGTTTTTTGGTACCGGGGATTGATTTTAGGGGCACTCAATCACTGAGCCACATCCTTAGGCCAATTTTGAATTTCATTTAGAGACAAGGTCTCACTGAGTTGCTTAGCACCTCACTAAGTTGCTCTGAACTCTTGGTCCTCCTGGGTCAGCCTCCAGAACTGCTGGGATTACAGGCGTGCGCCCCCGTGCCAGGCTCAGACTGGAGATTTCTGAGTGATGGAGAGCCCTTGGAGAGTTACAGGCAGAAGAGTGATAGGATCTGGTTCATACATGAAAAGATGAGTTTGGCTTCTTTATACAGAGAGAACTGCAGGGGGTAAAAGGACAAAAGAAAGGGGGCAGAGAGAATAAATTTGGCTACATTATATTGTTACACTGTGCCTATGTTGACTATGTAACAACAAATTGCTTTGTGCTGCTCCTTTGACAGCTGCTAGCCTTCTCCTTCCAGGCTTTGCCTCTCCTTGGACTTGTAAATAAACTTGGGCTCCCTCTCCAGTTGCCCTGCCCACCTGCCTATCCTTCAAGAACTGTATAAATTCAGCAATATTCTTCTTGCCAAATCCAACATCCCTTTCATCTTTTTCTTGAATTTTCTCATCTATTTTATTTTCTACTTGTGTGAACATTATTTTTCTCTTTTTAAGTTCTGTCATTCATTATAAGTCTCTCATCATTTATTCAACACTTAATAGACAACCTCCAGTTCTATGTGATTCTGTAAGATCTCTCACTGCTATTCTTTCTCTAAACTTACTACCTGTCCACAACCCCTTATGGCGAGCCCCATGGGGCCAGAAGTATGTTTTTTTTAAATCTTCAGATTTTAAAAAGATAAAATCTACTTATAGCATTATACATTGATTTTGTGGTGGCAAAAATGTATTCACTCTAAGAGGGATAATTAAAGACAACAAATTGCCTCTTATCAGTGTAGTTCCAAATTTTAGTCCACCCCCCACCCTATATTGATAATTGAACCCAGGGGTGCTCTACCATTGAGCTACATCCTCAGCACCCCACCCCCCATTTTTTAAAAACAGGGTTTCACTAGGTTTTCAAGGTTGACCTTGAACTTGCCCAAGCTGGCCTCTAACTGAACTTGCAATCTTCCTGCTTCTGCCTCCTGAGTCGCTGGGATTATTAAGCACGTGCCACAATGCCCAGCTGCCAAATGAATTTTAATGCTAATTTACCCAAAACAAAAACCTTTGAAACCTTCAGCTCCTAATTTGTTCTGTTGATGTTCCAAATCTATTTCTCTGTACTGCTGTCTTGTCTCTGTGTATGTACTCTATCATTCTAAAATTTTCTAGCTAGTATTTAAGTCACTGCTTCAAAGTCAACATTTTTAAAAACATACATATAAACAAGCAAAAAAACCAAAAAAACTTAGATTTTCCCCTGGAAGCAGTTTCCTTTCTGAAGAACTTCATTTGTTACCCTCTAAAAGTAGAATCTTTTGTGGGGGGAGGTGGGTACCAGAGATTAAACCCAGTGACACTTAACCACTGAACCACATTCCAGCCCTTTAAAAAATATTTGTTTAGAGATAGGGTCTTGTTGAGTTGCTTGGGGCCTTGCTAAGATGCTGGGGCTGGCTTTGAATCATGATCCTCCTGCCTCAGTCTCCTGAGCTGCTGAGATTACAGGTGTGCATCGCAGCTCCCCACCAAAGTAAAATTTTAACATCTTTTAGTTCCCCTCATTTTTGCTTGCATCACACATTAGCTCTGTAATCCAATCTCTTGGCTTCATTCCATTCAACTGACTGTCTCAGTCCAAACTCACACTGCTTGATCAGCCACCTGGGCATTTTCTAGAATTCTGTCCCTATCTGCTTTCAGACTTATTTTCCTATGTCCAACCCTTCCATCATGTCAGGAAAACCATTGCCACTGTCTCTGAAATATTTCATTTATCATGAAATACTCTTTTTTGCTCAAGACCTTCCAACAATTTCCCTGCCTGAATTTAATGACTAGACCCCACCCAACACTCCTCTAAAAAAAATCTACTTCCTAGGATTCCTTCCTGTACCCTTCTCTCCAGCCACACACATTCTACTTTGGTTACTTTATCCTTTTATGTATTCAAGCAACACCTTGATTCTGATGTCTTCCTTAATTGTAAGATAGAACAATGTAGTATTAAATGCTACCGATACATTGTATCTTATTTTGTTGGTAATTTATGTAACTAAATTAGCCAGTATAGTTCCAGCAAGTGCCTTCTGTCTCTTCCTTTTCTGCTGAAAGAAGAAACTCCCAAGGTACCTCATTAACAAGTAAGAAATGAATAAATAAATAGGACATCTACTGAATAAAGAACAAAGGATAAGCCACTGGCAGAATGTTAGCATTAAACTTGCAGAAGCACCAGGGATTTCTGGTGTTTTGAATGAATGCTGAGCACATGGATATTGAATCCCTTCCTTTATTTTATGCACTTTGACATTCTTGCATTTCTTTCGATTTCTCCTGTAATCCCCCCAATAATTCCTTTGTTGCTATTTATGCCATGAAAATACATATGGCTCCATTTAGTTCTTCAGGTAAGAGACAATGAATATGTATTCACAATCTTGAAAATGTTTGCTATTTTAAATATCATTTTTTAAAAAGATGAAGCTAGAGAAGACACCTTATTGCAAGATCAGCTAATAAGAGAGGAGGCTCAAAATATGAACTTATTTAACATCTCTCTGTCCTGGAAATTCCCGATTGGATGTCACTCTACTCCATGACTTTTCAAATGGCTATAAGCAATTATAAATCTAGATATTTAAGGTTGTTAATGCACAGATAAAAATAAAATGCAAAACAAGTCATTAAATTTAGGAGTTATTCTATAAAATAAAAGAAAAATCCAACAGACAGGTATGTTACCTGTAAAGAATATGTACAAAATATAACAGATAAATTGCATAGGTAAAAATACAGAGAAAAAAAGACCTGTATGCAGAGGGGATGTAAATAACAAGTTAATGATAGTCAGTAGTATGATAAGATTTTTTTTTTAATTTTTTTTTAGTTGTAGATGGACACAATGTCTTTATTTTATTGCTTTGTATGTGGTGCTGAGGATCGAACCCAGGGCCTCACGCATGCGAAGCAAGCGCTCTACCACTGAGCTACAATCCCAGCCCTTTTTTTTTTTTTGATGGTGGTAGTGGTACTGGGACTTGAACCCAGGATCTCACACATGCTAAGTCAATGATCTACTACTGAGCTGCATCCTCAGCCTTTAAGATTTCTCTTAAAGGACAACATAATGAGATGAGTTAGTAAAACTGTTCCATAAGAAAATAAGAGGTAGAAGAATATTATACATAAGCTAGTACAGTTGTTTCCAAGATTTTTTCAGTACTACAGTATTTTATTCAAAAGCAATCTAAAGATTTCAGCCACATGTCAAAACCTGATATGAGCAAGCATCTCTTAGCCAGGAAGACATGACATGAAGCCTGCAGGCCTGAGCTCCTCTCCTATCCAGCTCCCTCTTTCCTCCCACTGGTCTCTGATGCATGTACCCTGGATGCTAAGGGCTCCCTGGAGCACTGTCTACTCCAACTCCCATCCCCTAATTTCCAGATACAAAAGCTGATGCCTAGAACAAATGACTTAAGACAACACAAACGGTCTACAGAAGAGCTAAAATCAGAGCTCTGATTATTAGCTATGTTCAGTGCTTTATAATTCATTTTTTCAGTCTTTGCAATTACCCAGATTATCTTTTATGCCAGGAACTGTATTAGGTATGAATAAGACACATGTTCCCTGCTCTAGAGAAGCTAACTGGCTAGAAGAGCTATAATTTCTAAATTATAATATGAAGAAATTACTTGGGATATTATAAAATTCCATGAAAAAAATGAGACATCAGACAATAACAAATGGAAACTCAGGAAAACTTTTGAAATAGGATAATATTTAATTAGAATTTAAAAGATAAATAAATGTTAGGACTAGCACAATTTAAAAATAAAATAGAGGCTGGGCGTGGTAGCACATACACCTATAATTCCAGCTGCTTGAGACGTTGAAGCAGGAGGATTGTAAGTTTGAGGCCAGCCTGAGCAACTTAGCAAGACCCTGCCTTAAAATAAAAAATAAGAAAGAGTTGGGATGTAGCTCAGTGGTAGAGTACCTTGGGTTCAATCTTCAAGACTGCACACATTCCAAAAAAAAAAAAAGAGGGAAGGAAGGAAAGCCAGTCAAAGATTTTTTTTAACCTTTTAAAAAAAAATTACAATGTATACTGTTATTTTGCAAACTATCTGCAAAAAATAAACTTCTGAATTAACATGTACATTCTGGTGAAGCATTACCTAACTCTCTAAACTTCTGGAAGTTAACACTTGGAAGAAGTATTCTGATATTCTTTTTAGTTATTTTAGGCAAAAGTTAGGAGAGAATCCAAGGGTACTCATTTGAATGGCACCATCATTGATAGGGAGATGTTTTAAATTAGAAGTTCTAAAGTTCTAGCATCAATGCCAAAACAGTTCCTACTTCTCCCTCTTTTTGTGTGTGCTGGAGATCAAACCAAGGGTCTTGCACATGCTAAGCAAGTACTCTACCACTGAGCTACAGTCCCAACCCTCTCTCACTTTGTAAGTTGGGTAATCTTCGTTTTAAGATTCTAATAAAGCAAAATCAAAGAGTAAAAACATTCCTCATTATTTAGGGTTCCTATTTGGATCATCTTGGTGAACAGCATTTTAAATTTCAGGTTTCTAAGCAGGGCATTAGGTTAGACAGGTCTGATGTGTACCAGATGGCTCAGGTGACCTTGGAATGACTCCTGTTGGTTTCATTTGTTATCATCACAGAGATTTCTCATGATCCCAAGTTGTCACAAAGGCTCTAAGCATTTAAGTTACTATCTGTATGTCCTCTAGTCACAAATTTTACTTTTCCCCCATGTTCTTCTGGACATTTTCTTCTATGTTACTGGTTGAAAATCATTAAAAACATACCCTGGTGGCTGCTAATTAACCAATCATTAGCAAAGGACATGAATCAATGCGTATCAACTTTTGGGCCTCTCTATAGATGGTATTTGACTAAAGCTTCTAAAAAAGAGAGTCATCAGGCACATTGGCAGAGAGAAATCAAAGAAGAATTGATGGTAAAATCAATAGTCATGGGAATAAACAGAATAGTTAAAATACAAAATCCCTTGAATGCAAGAAACAACTAAAAGGGTTTAAATGATGCAGTCAGTGAACTGTCAACACCAAATGTTTTATTCCATCTTCAACTGTCACCTCCCCACTTAGATAGTTTTTGAAAGTTGTGTTTATGTATATGCGCTTACACACATGCAAGAACATGCAAATATATATACATTTTGAAATCAATTACTTATCTGACTAAATTATGAGTTAGATTCTAATCAGTACCCTGAGAGGGAAAAATAAATAGAAAGAATAGATGAGAAGTTTACAGGGATGCTTTTTCCTGAGAGCACATTACAAAACAAGGCTAACATACATTCTACGCATTCCATCCAACAGCTTCAAAGCTGTCATGTACAGGACAAAGCAAATATATATACTATTATGGGTGGAGAAGAGAGAGATGAACAGGCATCGAAGGTGTGTTCAGGCTGGTGATGATAGACACCTTACATTGTAAAAAACAGCATGGAAGATTTAATACTGAAACAACATGCTGGTTTTACAAACAGAGATTAGGATAATGAGAAATCATCAGGGTAAAGACTTTGGTTCACATCTCAACCTTACGACCTGTCAAATCTGGTACAGGAAAGGCAATTTTGAGCTGTTGATTTGGAATCTGAAAAGTAATAATTCCCTTCTCAAAGTATCTTTATGTGATTTATTATTATCCAATCCAAATAAGAACCTGGTATACTGCAAATGAGCCCAGGGCAAAGGAAAGTGGCTTTTTAAGAGAAGTTTGGTTCTTTTCTCAACACTGGAAGCTCCTTGAAGCCTGCTCTAGAGAGGGCTAAATCGTGGAGAACAATATCCAGCAGGAACTGGCTTATCTGACATTTACTCTGTTGATTAAATGCTAAACAATGGGAGGGTGCTTAATGAGAGGGGGAAGAGCTAAATGAATATACTAATAGATAGTGGTCAGGATACTTTCAAATAATATGACATTGAAATAGTCAATAGAGTATCTATAATAGTAATAGATACTGATCCACAATCACATTCAACATTATAACGGATATAGTGGAAAAATAGCAATGACTCAGAAGGATTTTCTCAGCAAGGACTTACCTCAAGATCCTGGTCATAGTACCTGTTTCTGGAATTTTCGTATCTGTTCCGGGAGTCAGCGTACCTATGCCGAGAGTCGACGCTCCTGCTGCGATTGTTGGCACACCCATTACGCCTCCCACAGCCACAGCCACAGCAGTTTCGACCCCCCATTGAGGCACTGGACTGGATCAGCCTTCAGATTTTCTCCAAGAGAGAATAGTAAGTAGAAGGCAAGTAGTGTGTCCCCAGCTACATAAGCAGCCAGATAGCCTTCTAATAGTCCCAAATAGGTACAGCCAGGGACCTTTGATCTTGACAAAAGAAGAAATCCCCAACAAGGGATTTCTGGTCAAAATAAATATTCTATGATAATTAGGGAAGACCTTCATCAATTCAGAAGATGAACCCTGACTTTTTCATCTCTCCAGCCAAAATGATGCTAAGATCTTCTCCTGATGGCCTCAGGAAAGCAAATGAGCATCACTAGCCAGTGACTCCTCTTTATTATAGGGATGATGTCACCAGAGCTTTAATTTTCTCCTGTATTGCATGAGCTAGTAGGAATTCAGCTTGAAATTTAAGGATGTCAGAGAACAATAACAGTAATTACCACTTACATAGAGCTTTGTATTTGCCCTGTGGTTTAGAATCATTAGTGATTCCTTACAACAAATAGGAATGCTGGTCACCACCTAGGTGTTGCTGGAAGAGAGGGACCTGTGTCCACTGGAGTGGACACAGAATCCTAATTTAAATATTTTCAGTCCCTGATGCTTTAAGTCTGGTGAGAAAGCTGTGGATAATTTAGTTCTATATGCAAGAAATTCATTTGAATAAAGGAAGTGAAACTAGTGTGAGTGAGGAGGAGACTTAGTTTTTTTTCTGAGACCTTCATTTATTCCCTCTGAATAGAGTGGCCATAATATTTTGGTCCACTCCTGCTCCCTCTCTCCTCTGATACCTACTCTAGAGTAAAGGCAGAGAAGCATTCTCATTACTCAGCATCGCTTTCTCTCATAACCTCTCCACTCTCACAAATACATAACAAATTTAAAGGTGATTGGATAACAGGGAGTTAAGGTGAACCAGGAGATGGAGAAGAATATAAAGAGGATGAAACAGTCCATACAAAAGCAAAACTTTTATCCATTCTAAATACCAAGGATTAAACCTTATCACAATATCTTCAGCAATACAAACCAAAGCAAAAATCCACAGAATAGAAAGATAATTCTCTCTCTCTCTCTCTCTCTCTCTCTCTCACACACACACACACACACACACACACAGCCAATAAGCATAAAAAAGAGCTCAACCTCATTCTTAAAAGAAGAACTGAAAATTTAAATAATGGGGTGCCAACAGATTGGCACAATAAAAAGACTGACTCTAGATAGCATTCACGAAGTGACAGAAAAGTATGTACAGTCATTCACTGTTGGGATCCTTTAATTGATAAAACCTTTTTTATGGGCAATTTGATAGTATCTACAACATTCCAAAATATGCATGCTTTTAATTCAGCAATTCCACTTTTAGAGAATTCAGTTCACAGAAACAAGTGATCAAAAAAAAAAAAAAAA